>JADRCC010560629.1:0-11162 GCA_019843855.1 Hylomyscus alleni
CAGAAGATTTGGCCCAGTTTAAAGGTGTAAACCACCACACCTGGATCTGGGACTCAAGCTTTGTCCCAGGCTGACCTTGAACTCAGAGATCTCCTGGGATTAAAGGCGTGTACTACTTTGCCTGGGCCTGAGCTTTTCATGGCCACTGTGCCTCAAGATCTCTATGTCAGATCCAAGTCAGGCTGGGCGGTGGTGGCGCACGCCTCTAATCCCAGCACGTGGGAGGCAGAGGCAGGCAGATTTCTGAGTTCGAGGCCAACCTAGTCTATAGAGTGAGCTTCAGGACAGCTAGGACTACACAGAGAAACCCTGTCTTGAAAAGACAAAACAAAACAAAACAAAAAAATGATCCAGGTCAGAAACAGGTGTCTTCCAATCTCAAGATCTGGATCATAGGTGTGCCCTCCAGTTCTGGATTGTGGTTCATTCCAGGTATAGTCAAGTGGACAACCAGGAAGAGCAAGGACACTAAGTATATGTCCCTCTCAGTGGGTGAGGTGGTTTGGATAACAGCACTAATGTCCACATCTGCTTTTCTCCTCCCTCCTACGTGTGTGAGGCTATCACTCTTTACCCCTCAGCTACCCATGCAGCTAGGCACTTTTTTTTTTCAAGTATTTATTTTTTTTATTTTTTATTTTATAATGAACAAATAAAAACAACTAGAACAAACCCCTGTTACCTCCCCCCTCCCCATGTCTGCCACCCCACCCTCTCCCACTTATCGGTCCTGTCATTCCCCTACATTGGGGCACAGAACCTTCACAGGGCCAAGGGCCTCTCCTCTCCTTGATGACTGACTTTGCAATCCTCTACTATACACATGCTGCCAGCACAATCAGTCCTACCATGTATAGTCCTTGGTTGGTGGTTGAATCCCTGGGAGCTCTGAGGGCACTGGTCAGTCCATATTGTTGTTCGTCCCAAGAGGCTGCAAACCCTTCAACTCCATTAGTTCTTTCTCTAACTTCTTCATTGGGGATCCTGTACTCATTTCAATAGATGGCTGTGAGCCTCTACTTCTGTATTAGTCAGGTACTGTCAGAGCCTCTCAGGAGACAGCTATATCAGGCTGGAGTGCCCTTCCTTCAGTCTCTGCTCCATAGTTAGTCTCTGCAACTCCTTGCATGGGTATTTTGTTCCCCTTTTAAGAAGGAATGAAATGTCCACGTTTTGGTCTTCCTTTTTCCTAGAGTTTCTTGTGGTTTGTACTTTGTGTATTCCAAACTTCTGCTTTGAATCACCATTTCTGGCCAGGTGAATATGAGTGTTTGTAGCACAGGTTTCTCTGTCTGTGGATGTATGTTATTCTCCTCTTGGGTGGGTGATTTTGTGGTCTTGATACTGAAGAGCTGGAATCTCTGAGCCCTTGCTGTAGTCCTCAGAGATGTGTCAGGACAAGGGTTTCACAGGTAAAGACTCTTGGTGCCAAGCCTGACCACCTGAGATCAGTGCTCGAGACCCACATTGTGGGAGGAGAGAACCATGTCCCCAAAGACACACCCACACACACTCATACACACTCATACACACATATGCACACACAGAGACAACAAATAAATAAGTAAATTAAAAAAACATAATAAAAAAGAACATGCACATTGGGATGGAGAATAAACCTTCAAGCTAGGAAGTCAGTTGTAATTTGCTGTTTGAAACTATTTTTATAATATCTGCCTTTGATTTCTTTTAGGTGGTCGTTTTAAAAATGTTAAGAGTCATAGCAGGGGATAGGTCTGCTTATTGTTTTGATTATGGTACTGGCCTTACAAGCCTGTGCATCTATGCAAATGCATCAAATTGTATCCATTAAACACATGCACTTGTTTTTGACTGTCAGATTTACCCCCAACAGGCTGTTTTAAATCTGCCTTTTCACATGAAGGAAAGTGCATCCTGTGCCAACCAGGAAAGGAGCTATTTATAGAGGAACAGTGTCGTTTTCATAGTTGGGTGTGGTGGCTCATTCCTGTGGTCTCAGCACCTGGGAGGCTAAGGCAGGAGCATTGGTTCAAGGCCGTCCTCGGCTACGTAGCAGATTTGCAGCCAACCTGGCTACCTGAGATTATTCCTCATAAAGAAAATAAAAAAACAAACTTATCTCCTGAACTCTTCTGCTCCTGCAGGCCCTCCCCTCGGTAATCCAGGATCCCATGGTACACTCTGCCCATTCCATGACACCTGGGGTCTAAGGATCTCCTGATTTATGGCACAGCCAAGGGTGAGCTGAGGTGGGGAGAGAGATGTGGAATAAGGAGAAGGGAGTTTTGATGTGTTCATTTTCAGGTAGAGAACTAAAGTTTAACAAAATGCCTCGGGATTGGAGAGATGATTCAGTGGTTAAGCGTACTTCCAGAGGTCCTGAATTCAATTCCAAGCAACCACATGGTGGCTCACAACCATCTGTAATGGGATCCAATGCCCTCTTCTGGTGTGTCTGAAGATAGCTACAGTGTATTCACATATATATATTTGGGCTGGAGAGATGGTTCAGTGGTTAAGAGCACCAGCTGCTCTTCCAGAGGTCCTGAGTTCAATTCCCAGCAACCACATGGTAGCTCACAACCATCTGTAATTGCATCTGATGCCCTCTTCTGGGGTGTCTGAAGACAGCAACAGTGTACTCATAACTAAAATAAATAAATCTTAAAAACAAAACAAAACCCAAAATGACTCATTTTGTGGCTAGGATACACCTTCACTATCACATGAGGGCTCTTGAGTTCATGCCTGTCACTTCTCTGCTAAATTCTGCTAGACGGAGTTGGATTCACTTCAAAAATCTAAGCTGAATACATCCAAATGCTTTCCTTTCAAATTTACTACAATTCTACTGAAAACTTAGGGAAAAAAAAAGATTATGGGTTGCCATTCATTCTTGTGTCATGGAATCAATCAAATTATAAGCTTGAAGTGAATACAATAGAAAATAACAAACTATGGTGACACTATTCTCGAAGCCCCGTGGTGACTGTGTTTGTTATATACACATACCCACGTATGTCTGGTTAATAGATGAGCTGTCCTCCGGCTGGAGAAGTGGATCAGTGGTTAAGAGCACTTGCTGCTTTGGCAAAGGACCACACTTCTGTACCCAGCATCCACATCGAAGTTCACAACGATCTGTAACTCCAGTTCCAGAGGATGCTATGTCCTCACCTCAGACAGTACCAGACACACCCATGGAACATCAACATATATCTGGTAAACACTCATACATTTAAAAAATAAAAAAAGGCCTAACTTCAGCTCCTGCTCCAAGTTATAGCCACTAGAATCTAAAAATACCTCAAGAAGCATTAGGCTTTAAATGTTTGTGCAGTTAGCAAGACTGAAAAATGGGATAGGGCCAGAGTCGTGGTTCAGTTGGTAGTGCTCTCTTGGCAGGCACATAACCCTGGGCACAATTCCCAGCACCCGTAAATCACAAGTGCCACCCCAACTCTCAGAAGCTGGAGGCAAGGCGATCAGGAGTTCAAGGTCATCCTGAGCTACAAAGCTAGTTTAAGGTTATAAGCCTTGATATGAGACTCTACCTAAAAAAACCCAAACCCGCAAACCAAAAACCTTACATTTACCTTACTCCAGAACACAGCCCCCACCCCATTCTTTGATTTTGATGCATGAGTTGAACGAAGCTGTTTTATTTTTAAAAGCACCGGTGTGTCAGCATGCTCCCTGGCAACAGGATCAGCTTCCGTGTTCCCATGGCAATGGAATCTGCTTCCGTGTTCCAGCTCTCCAGGCTATGGCGTCTCTCCAGCACACCTGGATCAGCCAAGCAACTGAGGATATCAGGAACAGACAGCATCCTTTCTAAGTAACCTGTCAAAGGACTGTCAGGTGCTGAGTCACAGAGACTATTATGTGCCCCGCCACGGCCCCGCCACGCCCCCGCCCCCATTCCCGCCCCTCTTGCCAGTTCCCAACCCGGTCAGGAATCCTCTTGATACCGACTCATTCCACCCCTATCTAGTCTCCACCTGTTTCAGACCAGAAACAAACCACCTGTTTTACTTCAAAAGAGAATGAATTAGGATACACCCTTTGAAAGGAAAACAAAACAGAGTGTACAGAAAAGGAAATAAAATTTACACTGAATAGGCAATTAAGTATTCATGTGACACTTTTCTGTTTCTTAGGCATTAGAGTGCACGGCACTCTGCTGGGGATTGTGCGAGCAAGCCAGTGTGTCAGAATGATCAGGTAGGGCCTGATATTCAACATTTCTAGCAGGTTTCCTGGTGACACTGCCCTTGCTGGTCCCAGAGCACACCTGGAGTAGCTCTTTAGCACTGCGGTAGGTACATAGTTAGATCATGAAACTGTAACAGTGATGTGGCCTCACAGCCTGCACAGAACTCACCGAGAATCCAAACTCTCAGTATAAAGGAAATTTATTACCTAGGAGGGACAAGGAGTGTGTGGGGGTGGGTTTGAGGTGCCTCAAGGTCAGGCAAAGACAGCAGCAGGTGGCTCTACAGGAGTGGCTTTTAAGGAGAAAAGGGGACGCCTGTGCTCGCAGGAGTTGGTAAGTCCTGATTGGACAGGTTAACTAGTGTAGCCAAATGATGAATTTTGATTGCTGGACCTCAGGAACGAGATAGGCATAAGTGGCCAAATAAGGGAGTAGATCTTGGTGGCTGGCTTTAGGAATGTGGAAATGTCTAAGTAAGAGAATCTAATGGTTTAACAAGGGAGAAGGATGTGGGGAGGGCAAGGCCTGCATGCACCATGCTTGGGCCTATTAGAGCTCTTTTAATGGTGGCTGCAAAGCTTGCTCTCATTATATTGCTTCTTTTCCACAGACATAGTGTCAGTTTGAATTAGCCCATCATCCTGGGCTTATATTTACAGTTTCATTTTGTTGGTTTTTAAAATTACAAATATTTTATTTATGTATATGGTTTTGCCTGCATGTGTATGATTGATGCTCTAGGAAGTCAAAAGAGGGTGTCATATCCCCTGGAACTGGGGCTATGGATGGTTGTGAGCATGCGAGTGGTGGGAACTAAATTCAGATCTTCTGCAATAGATATTCCTAACTGCTGAGCCATCTCCCCAGCCTCTGTATTTTAGAGAGAAGCAAGAGACATCACAAACTGTGTTTACATTTACCTGTTTGCATGTGTATGTGCATGTGTGTTTGCATGTATGTGTGTGGGCACATTGCAAAGACATTCCTGCAGAGGCCAGATGACAACAATTTGCAGAAGTCAGTTTTCTCTTTCCACCATCTGAGTCCTGAGAAGTTGGGCTTAGGTTGTCAGACTCGGTGGCCAATGACTTTACCCACCGATCCTTCTCACAGGGTTCCCTTTAAGTATTTCTTTTAAGGTGAGTCTGCCAAAAATAAATTCAAGCTTTAATCTCCTCCCTGGTTTTGTTTTGTTGTTGTTGTTTTTGAGACAGGGTTTCTCTGTATAGCCCTGGCTGTCCTGGAACTCACTCTGAAGACCAGGCTGGCCTCGAACTCAGAAATCCGCCTGTCTCTGTCTCCCAAGTACTGGGATTAAAGGCATGTGCCACCACTGCCGGACCTTCCTCCCTGTTTTTAAAGGCTAGTTTTTGCTAAAGGTAAAATTCTAGGTTTTCCTTTCAGTGCTTGGACCATGTTTGTGCTAGATTGTTTTATATCAAATTGCCACAAGATGAAGTCACTCAATTAAGAAAATACCTGCGGACTCGCCACTGCAGTCCCTGGTGTGTGTGCACTCTCATCCAGCCCTCTTGGACGCTCTTCACCACAGCTGCTCAGAATGGCCAACAGGGGACCTTCCTACAGCCTGAGCTGAGAGGTGCAGCAGAAGATCGAGAAGCAGTACAATTCGGATCTGGAGCAGATCCTGATCCAGTGGATTACCACTCAGTGCCTCAAGGATGTGAGCCAGCCCCAGCCTGGGAGTGAGAACTTCCAGAACTGGCTCAAGGATGGTATGGTGTTGTACTAGCTTATTAATTCACTGTATCCTGAGGGGCAGGCCCCAGTAAAGAAGATCCAGACCTCTACAATGGCCTTCAAGCAGATGGAGCAGATCTCTTAGTTCTTGCAGGCAGCTGAGAGCTACGTCATTAACACCACGGACATCTTCCAGACTGTGGATCTCTGGGAAGGAAAGAACATGGCTTGTGTGCAGCAGACACTAATGAACCTGGGTGGGCTGGCAGTAGTCAGGGACGATGGGCTCTTCTCTGGGGGTCCCAACTGGTTTCCTAAGAAATCCAAGGAGAACCCTGGGAACTTCTCGGACAACCAGCTGCAAGAGTGCAAGAATGTGATTGGGTTGCAGATGGGCACCAATCATGGAGCACCTCAGGCTGGCATGACTGGATATGGGATGCCAATCCTCTGATCATACCCCCTCCTTCCCCTGCCCTCCATGAATGATATATATATATATGTTTTAGCAGACATTCCCTGAGAGCCCCTGGATTGCTAAGCTCCCCTCTGTCAGGGTGGAGTCCAACCTATCTTGTCACCGTTGACAGTGCCTGATAATTGCCTCTCTCTTTCTTCCCCTCCCTCCCTCTCTCCCTCCCTCTCCTCCCTCTCCCTCTCCTCCCTCTCCCTCTCCTCCCTCTCCCTCTCCCTCTCTCCCTGTCTCCCTGTCTCCCTGTCTCCCTGTCTCCCTGTCTCCCTGTCTCCCTCTCTCCCTCTCTCCCTCTCTCCCTCTCTCCCTCTCTCCCTCTCTCCCTCTCTCCCTCTCTCCCTCTCTGGACTTACTAATGCATCCCTTCCTCCACAACCATAAAAACTGGACCACAAAAACCCTGGGACCAAATCCTCCTTCCCTGGCCATGTTTTCTGCTTTCCTGACCTCTTCTTTCAGTCCATACCTTGACTAGGAGTCAGAGATCCTGCCCTGTGGTCCCATGACTAATCCTTCCTTCCACAAGGCCTCTCCTACAGCTGTGGCTGCAGGGACTTTATAGGTAGGGGCCTGTGGCTGTCACTCCAGCCGCAACTGGGTTGTACTTACCACACGTCTGGGCAGTTTTCCATAGCAGAGGCCCTTTGGCTTCTTACTTTCCATTCCTCTCACTGTGGCTAAGGGGTGGAGCAGAGGTAAAAGGGCTGCTCACCAAGGTCTGGGGCTTAAGGAACACGAGTTTGCTGATTTTAAATAAAAAAACTCATTTTTTTTAAAAAGAAAAGAAAAGAAAATGTCTGCGTTCGATGGGGTTGTATATTGACAAGCCCATGGGGCATTTTCTTAGTTAATGTTTAATGAGAGAGGTGGTGCCATCCTGGAGCTGGTGGTCCTGGGTTCTATAAGAAAGCAAGCTGGGCAAGCCATGAGGAGCAAGCCAGTAAGCAGCACCCCTCCATGGCCTCTGTATCAGCTCCTGCCTCCAGGTTCCTGTCCTGCTTGAGTTTCTGACCTGACTTCCATTGGTGATGGACAGTGATGTTGAATCATAAACCAAACACACACTTTCCTCCCCAAGTTGGTTTTGGTCATGGTTTTTCATGGTAGTGACAGTACTGCTGACTAGGTCAATACTGGTTGCTTTTTAATGTTTCTTCTGGTGAGAAGACAGCTGTCAATTGTTGAGAAACACTTAAGTGTGATCAATTGCTTCTTTCTGCTTTCAAAGCTCTCTCTTCCTTCGTGATGCCGTGGGACAAGCTGTAAATCTTCTTGATGTCGTCCTAGAAGAAATCTATTGGCTTTTTTTGGATATGGAGGTTAATATTTTCTTATCAAATTTGTAAAGATTTTAGTGGGTATTTCTCCAAAGACACTTTTCCATCTCTCTGCCCTCTCTCCACCTGAAACTCCCACTGTGTACAGCTAGAGTGTTTAATGGTGTCCCACCAAACTTTTAAGCTCTTCCTACTTGATCTTTCTCTATGAATTGTCCTGTATGTTTCCTCAGACAGTGGCCAACCCTCTCATTTGCTAGTTCTCTCTCTGACTGGCTCAATCCCTGGTTGTATTTCTGGAACTGAATTTTCATTTCAGTGATACCACTTTACCTTGTAGCATCAAAGTACAGTTTCTACATCTTTATACTCTGTTTTTGACGTAGCGCGTTCTTCTATTTTCTCTTAGTTTTAAAGAAGTGGCTTATTAAGTTAGTTTTTTGGCCATATTAATAACAGCCCATTTAAGATCTTTGTCTAGTAAACACCATCTGTGTTATCTTCTGGTCTATCTCAGCTACCTCTTAGCCTGTGTCCTTCCTTGACCTGTTATGTGTCTTGTAACTTCTTGTAAAAAAAAAAAAAACAAACCTGGAAATTTAAAATAATATGACAGCTCTGGAAATAATACATTCCATTTCCCCAGGGCCCACTGTTGCTACTATGTATGTATGTATGTTTTATTTCTTTATTAGTATTTAAGTTTTTCAAGACAGAGTTTCTCTTTGTAGCCCTGACTGTCCTGGAATTCTTTCTGTAGACCAGACTGGCCTCAGACTCAGAAATCCACCTGCCTCTGCCTCCCAAGTGCTAGGATTAAAAGTGTGTGCCACCACCACCTGGCAATCGCTACTATTTGCCTTTTTGCTTGCTTAGTGAGTCTCGAGGGTTAATTCTGTAATCTATATTTTTCTTCTGTCAACTATACTTTTATCACTTGTAGTCATCAATACATCACTGTGGTCATCCAGTCTTTGTTGATTACTTTTCTTGTTACTTTGATCAAATCTACCTGTCAAGAAGCAACTTAGGGGAGGCAGGCTTTCTTTTGTTTTTGTTTTTTGTTTTTTGTTTTGTTTTTTCGAGACAGGGTTTCTCTGTATAGCCCTGGCTGTCCTGGAACTCACTCTGTAGACCAGGCTGGCCTCCAACTCAGAAATCGGCCTGCCCCTGCCTCCCAAGTGCTGGGATTAAAGAAAGGCGTGTGCCACCACCGCCCGGCATTTCTTTTGTCTCACAGTTTGAGAAGCGTACAGTCTGTCACAGCAGAGACAGCATGGCGGATGGTAGAAGTGGCTCATAGCTGTGGCAGCAGGAACTGTCAGTGCTGATGGCTCATGTCTGACCAGCAGACCAGGAAGCAGAGAGGGAGCCTGTGTCTAAACCTGAGGGTCTGTGCTTCAACCTGTAAGCTATGTCCTCATGACCCAGTTCCTCCACAAAGGCCTACCCTTCAGTAAGGCACCCAACTTTCTAAAACAGCACTACAGTTGGGGACAAAGTGCTCAAATACTTACATCAACCTTAGTGGCGTACGGTGACTTAGCACTGTAATCCTGTCTCTTAGGAGGCCAAGGCAGGAAAATTGGCAGGAGCTCATAGTCAGCCTGGGTTATAAAAAGTCTTTCAAATCAGCCATGGCTGCTGTGGAGAAAGGAAAACTGAGCAATATATTTGCTCATCTCCCCCTTAAAATTATTATTATTGTTATTTGAGGCAGAGTCTCACTGTGTAGCCTCTGGCTGGCCTGGAACTCACTATGTAAAGCAGACTCTAACTCAAGGACATCTGCCCACCTCTGCCACACAAG
Source organism: Hylomyscus alleni (assembly GCA_019843855.1). Taxonomy (NCBI): domain Eukaryota; kingdom Metazoa; phylum Chordata; class Mammalia; order Rodentia; family Muridae; genus Hylomyscus; species Hylomyscus alleni. The sequence goes on from JADRCC010560629.1 coordinate 9,459, forward strand.
TGTAGAGAGAATATCTTGTGTATCGTATGGATGCATCACCTGTCAAAAAGCCTATGGCCTATGGCTTAGGCAGGAAATAGAGGCGGGATATCCGGCAGGAGAAAGGATTCTGGGATAGAGCCAGGTGGGGATTCACCAGGAAGATATAACAAGACGGACACATGGTACCTGAGCACAGGTAACTAGCCGTATGGCAGAATGTAGGTTAAAATAAATAAGCTATGATTCTAGTCAGAGAAGAGCCTAGCTATATGGCCAAGGTATTTGTAAATATATTTTGAGTCTGAGCCTTATTTCTGGGAGCATGGGGCTGAGAGGAAGAACCAGGATTAACTTCAACACCCAAGTGTGAGGACTAAAGATGTGTGACACCCTCCCCAGTGGCTGGTGTTAAGATCCGGGCATCCATCTTGAGTGGAAGAGTGGTTGCTCGAGCTGTGCCTTGTTTTGACAAGCAGCTTCTGACTCTGCTTTGAGGATGGAGAAAGACTGTGGACCTGGGCGAACATGTGAACGTCTCTCGGCACAACCTAGGTGGCGCGGACTGACAGAATAGATTATTTCTGGAAGTAGGAAAGAGGTCACCCTATAAATTTATCAGGGTAGGTTGGGACTGCAGGAGCACACATATTAAAATTATCTCAGGAAAAGCAGGCTTGAGGACTTATGGGACATACCTGACTGAGGAAAGAGTAGAGATTTCCTCATAAGGAGAAGGAGACATAGCAGCCCCACCTCCTGTCACCTGACCCCTGACCCCCAGCAGGGACTAACAGGCAGGGACTCCTGACTATGCCAGGGTGTCAGCCGAGTTTGGTTTCTGCTTTTGACCTATCCTGTTTCAACTGTGTCTACCTGTCCTCCAACTTGCCTATCCGGATTTGCTCTCCATTTATCTGCCAGTTAGCTCTTCTGGGCTTCATCTGTGCGTTTGCCTCTGCAGATGGACTCTAACCCTTCTAAAACCTGTGACCCACATCAGCCCAACTGGCAGACAATCAACTTCTTCAGAAACCTTCCAGGTTTGTCATCTGAAGCGGAACTTCTGGTTTCTTTGGAAAGTCAGTTGTGTGAAATGATGGTTTGCTGGGGCACACAGGTGAAAGGTTGTCTTGCTAAAGCAGACACAGGAAAGGACTCATGATGGAGTAGTAGAAATATGACCCCACAGATAGTGGGAGCTGGAGCATTGGTGTGGTTTGCTCTGCCTCACTATTCTTCACTAACAACATACCAGTGTTGGTTCACCTTACATAGCATTGTTGAGCTCCGCTTGTGGCAATGTTGTCATTGAGAGAAACCAAAGAATTGCTCCTGAGGTTCCTGCAGCTTCTTGCCAATTCAGCAGCCTTGGCCAATTGGGGAGCTTTGCAGTTTCTTCAGAATTGAACTACTGCTGCTGGCTTGTGCCTGGTGTCTGCCTGTCGAGAGGACTGGACTGCCGCTGCTGGGTTGTATTTGGTGTTTACTACGGGACTGAACTGCTGATAAAGAAGGTCAAGCGTGGCCCCAAAGAACTATTGCTACACAGGTCTACTTCTCCCACATCCTAATAACTTTTCTCTTCTACTATCTCTGCTAGGTGGTGGGCAAGAGAGGTTGAATGTTTATTAAAAGTAGGTTGCAAAAAATTTATGCCTACAGTAATCTTAATGACTCCTGTGATGATTGCTTTGGTTTTCAACTTAAGTACATCTGGAATGA
>JADRCC010560630.1:5749-17976 GCA_019843855.1 Hylomyscus alleni
GCATATTAAGCATAGGACAGGTTTGAATATTGCTAGGCATCCAAATAGCATATAGTCTGGGTTGAAGTCTGATGCTTAGGTTGAGAATTGCCCCAGTTCAGATGACTGTCCAGGTTTAACAAGGCTTACCCATGAAGAATCTGGAACACTGAGGAAGTTTCATGTCATTAAAAGTATTAGAGGACTGAAGAGTGATTTCACAATAAATAAAAACTTAGGTGAGATTTCTGATTAGGTGAACTGTAAAATTCCTTCTGCTCATGAAAGAATACTAGCTCATGAAAAGTGGTGGGAAAGGTTGGGTGTATACCTGGAAGTGACACACGTAGAACAGGTACATGTCTTAGAAACAGAGAGATCCCAGGCCGGACTCATACAGGAATGAAAACTGTTACCAAAAATTTTTCTAAGAGGAAATACATATAATGAAAAGAGAGTGGTATGGTCTACAAATAGTTTGACTCTACCAGTTATATGGCCTTGTCTGAATTTCTTCATCTTTGTTAGTTGGCATTACTAATCACAATTGAGACTTGCCAGCTTTGGCCTTGATGGTAAGCTGAGATGTTGTCTTAGAGGCTGACATACTGTCATACAATTAGGAGAATTAAAGAAAGGGGAGTCATATGTCCATATTTGTTTATTCAGATATTTACCTTTAGACTGTGACAATAATACAAACAATACATTTTTGTGCTGAGGATGTACAAGTTCATTAAAACTGGACATGGTCTTTGTTCTAACGGAGCAAACTGGTTGGCATGTCAGATATGTAATTAGAATATTAGCTAAAGTTATAAATGTGACAAGCACTGTCACAATTAGTGTTTCCATTGACAATAGAAACGGAAAGAAGTCTGTAAATGTGAGTGTTCATGTGTGTGTGTGTGTGTGTGCTGGTTTCCACACTTCTTTTAATGTATTTAATATGGACAGTCACAAATCACTTAAGATCACATCTACTTGGCTTTCATTTTGCACCGTTATCATGCTTTCAAGTATGATAATACAGTCTATCTGCTATATATAACCTGACAAGTCAAATGCCCTTGCCCCTCTCAGTGGTGGCCTTAAGAGTGGGCACCACTGGCCTTCACTGGAATTCTAACCTCATGCTTCTTACTCTTCGACATCTGTGATCAAAGCAGAAGAGAATACTAAGGATAAGGATGGTCAGACTTTGTTGGACTCTACCCTTTCTAGTTCCAACAGATTTTTAATGCTGGCTCTTTCTCATGGGTAATTGTCTCTGCTGTGATGCCCAATGCTAAAGATATTTTTCCAGACTAGGGACATTGTGATTTCTCTTTTGCTGGTTGATGTAGATCCACCTTACTTACTGGTTTTCTGGTAGTTCATTTCATTTTAGGGACTCTTGGGGAAGATTCATAAAGCTTGCAACCTATCTCGTCCTTTTGTCCATAGAAAACACAAGGAGTTCTCTCCCTGAATCTTCTGCATGTTTGTGCCAATCCCTTTCTGCTCTTCTAACACAGACCATTAGAGTTTTTGTAGGTGAAGGTAAAGTCTGGCCTACTGTTCTTCCCACTTTCTAACAACGGGTACCAAATTCTCTAAGTCGCACTCAAAGAGACATTTCATAGAAGATGGGGTGAGAGATCTTAGGATTTGTATGTCTGTCCTAGGATGCTAGAGGCTCCAAACATGATAATAGTTCTCTCAATAAAAATCTCTCTTTATACTCTCTGAGAACTTCTCTCTCTATCTCTCTCTGTCTCTCTGTCTTTGTCTGTGTGTATGTGTGTGTTTGTTCTGACTGAGAGTTTCAAAGTTATGAAACTAATTAGAATTCATTTAATTTTTAAGTTCTGTGTCTATGGGCTTGATGTTGGGATCTTGCTTTTGTGATGTCTTGCTGTATCAATAGAAATTTCAATTTTAACTTCCTGTTACAACAGCAACAATATAATTACAGCAAGTGCAGCAGCAAACAAGAGCAGCACATATTGATTAAGGGAGTAGCCTGTGCCAGGGACCTCATTTAATCCTCACATGGACTTTTTAGTTTATACTGTCACATATCAAGGACACGCTGAGGACCATGGGCTGAGTTAGGCTGAAAAGTTCACATTGAACAACAAAGCAGACTAGACCTCAATAGCGACATTTCAGATGAGTATTTTCCCTTTGTTTCAGATTTCTGTGTGGTGTGGGCCTCGGATTAAACTGCTTCTTTCCAACAGGACACAATAACTCCTCCTAAGAGATGATTCCATTTCAGTAATTCCTGGGAGGCCACTGCTGTAAGGAAGGCCACTCTTTATGATGTAAAAGTCTTACCCTTTTTCCTCTTCCTTTCATGTTTCTAATTTGAGCCCCTGTTATCCCCATGGAGCCTTTAAATGCTTCAAATAGGAGCCCATTGCCAAAGCAAAGCTTGTCTGACTAGGAAGTCCTGCACCATTGCAGAGAGTACTGAACAAACCCTCTGGCTCCCAGAAGCCCTCAGTCTGATGCCTTTGTTTTGTTTTCTGGATGAGGGCAAATGGTGCCATCACCTCCTGCTGAAAAGCCCTGGCTGCTCTCCCAACAAGGAGTTGTCATTTCAACTAAGGCTTTTTTTTTTTTTTTTTTTTTTTTTTTTTTTTGGTGGCAACAAAATAATACCCAGCAGGAATTTGGGAGGAGAAAAAAGAGAGTTCATTTGGCAGGTTCTCAAATGAATGGGTTGTAGTGTCATTGGAACTGAACCGGGCTTGAAACCAGACATGATCCTATTTTGGAAGCATTATTCAGAGGGATGGAAATGTGAACAGAGGATAAGTCTCTTCAAAAATGCTCTTTATCTTTTTCCTGTTGAAGACAGCCAGCCTGCTTTAACTCAACTCTCCTTTCCTTGCAATGCAGAGGACTGCACGCAAACCTAGAGGAGGTCAGAACACATACAAAGTTAACCAACTGCTTTATCTGCTGACCTTCTTTAGAAAATGTGAATCTTACTTTGTGAAGAGATACTATCTCCATTGGAATTCCTGATTACTTCTGATGATTCTGACTCCAAATCCTGGCTCTTGCATTTATTGGTGCTCTGAAGGTCTAACCAGTGGCCAGGACATGCAGGCATACTATGTAGGCAGCAAACATTCATTACAAATATTTTTGAAGCTAGGCCTACTGGTAAAGATCTTTAATCTCAAGTATTTAAAGGTCTAAAATGGCAGGATTGGAATATTCAGGTCTTTCTGGATTACAAAGTAAGTTCAAGGTGAACCTGTGTAACTTGTGAGACCCAAACTCAAAACACAAATTTAAAGGAGTGCTTAAGGAAAAAGAAAAGCCTAGTGATGGTGGTGGTGGTGGTAGTGGTATGTGGTGGCACATGCCTTTAATCTCACCATTTAGGAGGGAGAAGAAATTGGATCTCTGAGTTCAAGAGATCTCAAGGTCGGCCTGGTCTACAGAGTGAATTCCAGGACAACCAGGTTATACAGAGAAATCTTGTCTCAAAAATAAACAAACAAACAGACAATCAATTAAACAAACACAGAATGCTTGGGGTATATAGTTCAGTGATAGAGTGCTTGCTTAACATGTGGAAGGACCTTTGAATTAATCCCAAGACCCGGAGTGAGAGTGGGGAGAGGAGTGTGCTTAAAATCTTATCCTGGTTCATGAACTGTGTAAGGTGGATCTGGACATCAGCAAAAACTAATCCTGCATTTTCCTTCATGAACTTTCCATTTTTTAGACAGAGGATATAGAAATCAGAATGCAATGAGCGTCTGTAAAAAGGAACCTTAGTATATGTTAATGGTATAGGAAGTTTGCAGAGAATTTTCTGAGGAATTAATATTTGAACTAAGATGTGGGTCATGAATAGAAGTTAGTCAGGAAAAATCAAGGACCCATGAGGAGATGAAAGGGAAGCAATTTTGTAGGGAGACTATGTGCCTGGACTGAGAGAAAGACATTGGGTGTATACAAGGAATTTAAAGGTCATTGCAACGGATAAGAGGAAAATGAGGTAGGGCACTGTAAGATTTGTTTCGAGAGGCAGCGGCTTGTCTAGACCTCACATTATATACAGGGCTGAATAGGTTTGATTTCTATCTTAAGAGTAAGGAATTATCACAGAGGAGCTTAAAGCAGAAAACAGCTACATGGTTTGCCTTTTGGAAAGATGACTTTAGCCACAGGGTGGAGTTGGATCAGAAACTTTGCTTTCACAATTGTAATGTCTACAGAGGAATAATTAATGGAATGGCTAATGTTCTTCCCTGTTGTAACTCTCATCTAGATCATAACTTAGGCATGACACAAACTTTGAGGAAAAAAATCATTCTTAAAAAATATAGATGGGACCTAAAGGTGATCTCTTTTCCTATTCTGTTTTCCATTTCCCTTCCTGTTAAAAAAAATTAATGTTAGATCAAATGACTTCCAGAGCACCCCCCTTTTGCAAAGCCAGACCTTTGGGTCATCTGTTAATTCTAAACTGCTGCTGTCTTGCTGTTGTTAGCCTGAGTTGTTACCTCTTAAAACCACTTACAGAGGATGATGAATGGAAAAAGCTAAAGATTTATTGATCAAAGGAGAGAACCAAAGACTATTGATTATTTGATTAGTAAATGGATAGTATCTTTAACAAGATGCATAGGTATGTTTCTTTGGTCAGGGTATCTAAAAAAAAAAAACCTTTGACATTAAGTAACATTTGTTTTAAATTTAATTACATGCATATGACAATATATCATTCGGGAGATGACTTTTATGTTTTAATATTCTAGACACTTAGCCAAGAAGTAGTGGCACAGCAATGCCAATTCCAACACTTGAGAATCAAAGGAAGAGAATAATGAGTTCAAAGCCAGCCTGAGAATCAGGAGACTTCCTGCCTTAAAAGCAAGCACACAAACTTAACTGGAACATTGATAGCCCTGGGCTTAATGCTGTAACTTGTAAAAACTAGACAAATAATTAGATGATAACAGTAATTGGGGTGATTAAGAGATCACTAATTTATTATTTCATCTTCAAGAGATACCTATTCACATAGTTTATAATAAGAAGGTGATATTCTGTAAGAGTGTCTAACAAAATGTTCTTTCAATAGTTTGTTGTATCTTCATTTTGGAAGAAGAGATGCCTCACTATGGTTTCCATCTTTGGAAAGTCATGGTCCCAATGTATTAATTGTTTCTTTGCATTTTTTTTAATTTGCAATTTGAAAAAGTACATTTTTATCTAATCTGGCCTACTTCCATACCCTTATCTAGCTATAGGTATGTCCCATGGATCGAAAACTCAATTTCCCACTCTGTACACTGTAGTTTTAGCTTTTGTGAGACATAGAATCCTTAGTGTAACCACTCAGTTCTCCATTGTGGTCACATATAATACATAAATGAACCGATGTATCCATTTTCCAAAAAAAAAAAAAAACCCTTTATTTACAAAATCAGGAAGTTGAATGACTCTATCTCTTCCCCCCCCCCCCTTTTAAACTTCTGGGTCTGGTTTGTAATATCATTGTTGTTTGGATTTCTTCTCTGATCATCTATCCAAATGGTTGTTCTCTTCCATGTTCTTCCCGTGTCTTTACATAATACTCTCCCCGTCTTCCAGCTGCTGAGATGCCTTTTTCACAGCCTTGTTTTGTTTATCTTAGTAACTACCCTTCTTTAATCCCTCTGAAGGAATGGTTAGCTGGAATTCTCCTAGTCTTCCTCTCCCGGAGCCTTTGATCTGAGGCTCGTATGCATTTGCTGACAGCCAGACAGAAAAAGTGGAGTCCAGATCCCAGACCCGAGGGCAGAAAGAGTAATGAATGAAGGCTGGGTTTATTTGTATTTCTAATTGGCAAGCCCATTTCCAGATCAGCTGCATGTCACTGCAAGCCAGAACAAGAAGAGGAGAGAACTCTTACTTTTCCTTCTGACCTAACTGCCTAGGGCCCTCATGGCCACTGAGGTATCTGTTTACCTTTATTTCTCCAGGTTTGGTAGAAGCTGCCATCTGGACCTTGCTCTGTCCCTTAGTGGAGGGTTTCTCTGTTTTTGCACTTAGATTGTGCCTTGCACATTTTTATGGTCACTATCCACATAGTGTATGGATATCACCCTTCAGGTCATACTTCCTACTGTGTGTGTACCTTGGAGCTTTTGGTGCCATAGTAAGCCTCCCTCTTCTCCCCATCTTTTTTGGTATAAAATCTTATATGGAAAGGCAGTCTGCTAAATATATATATATATATATATATATATATATATATATATGTTATATAAATGTGGACCTGCTATATTTGAAGCTGAGAAGTCGTTAGGCATCTACTTAATTAACTCTAGTCCTGTGGAAGCAGTTGCTGAGATGCTCTCAAGGACTTTATTGTTTTATTTTAATATGTATGAGTGTTGGTTTGCAAGGATGTAGGTGTACCACACATATGTCTGGTACCCTAAAGGCCATGAGAGAACTTGTAACCCATTGAAACTAGAGTCACAGATGGTTGTGAGCCACTGTGTAGGTAGTAGGAACTGAATCTGGATTTCTCTCACAGGAGTAGTAAATACTCTTAACTGCACATCCATCTCTCCAGCCCCTACTACATTTATTAGGTACAGTGTGCTTGGAAGTATATGACATGTGTGTAGAGGCAGAGGGACAATATTGTGGAGGTTCCTCTCAAATTCCACTGTTATATGGATTCCTGGGGTGGAACTCAGGATGTTAGGTTGAGTGGCAAGTGCTATTACACATGAACCATCTGACTGGCTCGCTTCCTATGATTTCAAGAATTCCTCAAAAATCTCTGAATCAGATCATGAATGGGTTTTCTTCCATTCATAGTTTTCAAGCTCCTTTTATGAGTATAAAGCATATTTGTAGCATCACATCAGTACCAAAAGTGGGCAGGAACAGGTTGATAATATGGTTTAAAAGTCAGAGAACATGAAGGGAAAGAAAATTTAAGGTAAGATTCCACCCCTCAGTAAGATATATTTATTCAGAATTGATCAGCTGAGACAGACAATAAAAACAAGCTTCTTGAGGTGGATTAAATTATAGCATTAGTGGCTGCAAAAGATTTCAGAGGCAGGGCATGGTGAGCAAGAGCTCAGAGACAGCAGCTACTAAGTATACAGGCCATAATGTGGAGCAATGGAGGATGCCCAGACTACATCCCAGAGAGCACATGTCAAAATAGGAAGGAAAGGAAAAGTTCCTAATGAAACAGGTAAGCACCAGAAGAGGAAATAATGCCCAGACCAAACAATTCTATTTCCTTTTATTTCATTTGTCACTGATAACTGATTTCAATGGTTTATTAACCCCATTTCAAACAACTAGTGATCCAAAAGTCCGGACATTAAGAGAGGGTTTTGCCCCAAAGCTGCAGAAGTTTTAGCAAACAGAATGGTTATTCAAACCAAAATTGGCTTGACCCAATGCTCATGCTTCTCTCATTATATTGTTTTATGGAAAATATAAAACTGGAGCACAAATTTAAAGGAAGGGTATAATTTGTGTAAGTTGATGATAGACAGAAGAGAATTTCTGGTCAGGGAAAATATCTCTGAGTATTTACATCTTGCTTGTAGAATCATTCCATGAGACCTACAAATTTAACGTGGAAAGTGAGGGCTACACAAAAGCAACAGATTATCTAGTATAAATAGTAGGGTAAGACATCATCCTTTTACCTTAACCCTTAAGCCAGTGGTTTTTCTAAAGTAGGATGAACAAGTCACCTTATTATCTTTATTCTTTTCCAGATAGGTACAAGTTTCTCAGCGAATGCTCTCTGTTGGTCTAGAGGTTTAGACACTAGGACAATATTGGACTGACCTATGCTGCTGCTTGTTTTTATAACCCTCTAGAGACCACCGAGCTGGGCAGCAAGAAGGAGCTCAAGTCCATGCCCTTCATCACCTACCTCTCCGGTCTCCTGACAGCCCAGATGCTATCAGATGACCAGCTCATCTCAGGTGTGGAGATTCGATGTGAGGAGAAGGGCCGCTGTCCATCTACCTGTCACCTTTGCCGCAGGCCAGGCAAGGAGCAGCTGAGCCCCACCCCAGTGCTGCTGGAGATTAACCGCGTGGTACCACTTTACACTCTCATCCAAGACAATGGCACAAAGGAGGTGAGCTTCCTTGACCCAGATGCCAAGTCAAATCTGACCAACCCTCCTAGCTCCTGCCCTTATGGTCCCTTTGTCCATGAGGATTGTCTTCCTCCTCAATAACAGCAGCATGGTGCTTTCTGCCATTTATAGATTCATTGTTCTATCCTAAGTATGTGTGTAAATTACACTAGTGGTAATAATGAATAAGCCCTGAAATCTCAATGTTCCCACAGAGTAGACATCACTTTATTTGCACAGAATCTCAAACAGTTGTTTTTGATTAATAGGTGACTTTTGCCTGAGGAGTGGTTCAGGGACCTAGTCTAGTACATTTTTGTTCCATTAACCTGACATTGCCAAGGTCGCTGTGGAATAAAATAGAATTGGGGGGTGGTGTTTCACATTAAAGCTTTCAATGGATTGGGCTTTGAAGGCTGCAAACACCAATTAGAGTTCCTTGAATTATAGCAATTCAGGCATTGTCTACACCTGTCTACAACAGAGACAGAGAAATATATTTTAACTGAGGAACCTATAGGAAGAATGCATGGGTTTAATAAAAACCTAACAATGCTTGTCTCATTATTTTGAAATCTACAATGTACTTAAAATATTGATCTGTATGAAACTGTTGATATTTGACCACTTTTTAATTCACACAATGACAGTTCCATATGATTAATCCTATGATAAACAGCATAGGTGATCTAATGAGTATTGTGTCAGCACAGTGGTGGCTATGCAGGACTGTCTCTCGGAGACTTTATGAGTGAGACGGTGGATATCTCATTTACTGTTCTATGAGTAGTACAAGTAGTACAAAGGATGCCTCTGTTAGTCAAGCTTTTTTTCATCTGCAATGTGGTACAGTACAAACTAAGCTGTGTAGCTTTCGCAGCATGTTCTTAGGATATGGGAGAAGTGGCTGGTTGGCAATTCATTTTTATTTGGATCAGAAACAAATATTTTCTGTGTGTGATATTATGGCAAGTTTTGCCTAGCATTGTTGCAATGTTCAATGTTTTAAATGTATAGTAAAGTATTCTGTCATTGACTCATGGTACAATAGAGAATCTCAAGTTGGGGAACATGATCACTAGATGTCACTGTGGTCCTTGTAAGAGATGTGATACACTGGAAGGACTAGTCATTCATTTCTTAAATCAGTAAGCATATTTTTGAGTACTTTCTTAATGCCTAATACTATAAAAAAGAAAGAGTAGGAAAATAGATGTTGTCTCTCCCCTTCCCTGAATGCCAAAAATCTAATGCAACTTCCCATGTATGATCTATGAGGACTGCAACAGTGAACAGCACCCATTCTTTCTATATGGTCTTTTAGTTCATGGAATCTATAGACTTATGGGGAAGACAGCTATCCATGAAGCAGTCACAAATAGTGAAGCCAGACTGTATAAAATCCCAGGTAGAAGTCTGGGCTCATGAATTTAAAGTGCCTGCCAAGGAGTTCTGTGGGATCTGAGAAGGCTTTTCTGAGGAAATGACATTTAAAGCAAGTCCCTGTCACTAGCAACATAAAGTGAATATGGAAAACCAGGCTTGTGGGAGGAGACAGGGAACAAGGGCATTGCAGATTGGAGGTCCAAATCTTAAAAAGACCTGAAGAGTGGACAAATACATTACATTTTAGAAGCTGAATGAGAACCAATGTGACTGGTGTCAAACTGAATGGTTTCCGTGTATAGCACTGTGAAGAGCTCAGGCAGAGTTGTAATAGCTATAAAGACAAAGAGTTTGGTTCCAGAGTAGCAGTGAACTTTGGAGAGGTGAGATTAGCTCACAGGCACTGCTGCTTTCTTCTTGGCTCCATGATTTTTCCCCTTAGAGATTACCCAGGAAACATTAGTATACCTGTTTTTTTTTTTCTAAGCTTCCGTGTTTTTCTTCCTCTCTCTGAATCACTAGCAATGGTTCTCTATAGTCACAGCAGCCCAAGGACTGAGGCACATCAGATATTTTCTTTTCTTTCCTGGAACTCACTTTGTAGACCAGACTGCCCTTGAACTCAGAGATCAGCCTGCCTCTGCCTCCCAATGCTGAGGTTAAAGGCACATACCACCACACCTGGCTGCATCAGATATTTCCAAGAGACCATCTTGTAGTGAGAATATGTGGAAGAACCCTATGTGGAAATGATCCCGACTGAGGGAATAATGGCCATTCAAGAAGGCTGATGTAAGGAGAGTATTTATTCCCATTTCATTTGACATTGGTTTTTCCACTTCTGCCTTAATCCTCCATCACCCACTCTTCTCCAGGTTATGCCTTTCTTTGCCATCTCTGAGTGCTCAGGAGTGGCTGTATAGATAAAACACTACAAGGTCTAGAGTATGTGCTGGGCCTCATTAATGTAGCTCTTCATCTGATTCCCTTAGAAGTAGGTACGCTCTTCATCTGATTCCCTTAGAAGTAGGTACTATAAGAACATATTTCACAGATGTATAAACTGAAGTTTGCAAATATCACTCAGAATTGTACAGAGACGAGGGGTGGAGGCAGGATTCACAGTCAAGCCAGAACACTAGACTATCTGCTTCCATGAAGACTTAGTTTATTGCAGGAGACTCTGAACAAGATTATTTTTATCTCATTCAATCTGTCCTTTTTTTTTTTTCCTGGAGAGAAAAGAAAAGCCTCATAGAGCAAAGGACTTGCCAAGGTCTTGGTATGTTCAGAACCCATGACTTCCAACTCCAGGTCTCTGCCATTTACTATTTTATCTATGAGATTAAAAGACATATATCATTGTGTGTGTGTGTGTGTGTGTGTGTGTGTGTGTTTGTGTGCTTTCTTTGATACTTCTTCTTCTAGATAATATTTGATGATTTTGTTGATGCCCAAACTGTAGTTTTCAAGCCAGACTCACACTTTGAGAGAGCTCATTGGTTGACCAAATCATAAGTGGACCATACTTAACTGATTTTTGTGGGAACATCCTGGCCTTTGATTCTGAATGACAGGAAGTGTAAGATCTGGATATTTAAAGGGACTATCGGACACTGCCTCTTCAGGTGACTGATGTGTCCTGGGATCAATTCCAGTGAACTTGTAGGAAGGGAAAATGTCTTTTGCCTTAGCTAGAAAAGAATCTTTAATTATACTTTGTGCTGTGATTTTTGAATACGCAAAATGTTCTTTTTTAAATGAGTGTTTTTGTGATGGAGAATTTGATTAATTCACAATTCTCCTTCTCCACCTGTTAAATGGCCCTTATACAGCCCCAAGCCACAGATCTTGGCTCTGCACAACTGCTATTTAAATGTACTAGACTTTGTGTGGTTACTAATTTAGCCTGTGGGTAAAGTAGAGACTCCAAGAGGGGAAGACACAGGAGTGTCACAGTGAAAACCCAGACAGTTGGATTTGAGTCCCACATCTGGCATTTACTGCCTGTATGACCTTTCTTTTACTCATTCATAGAGTTACAATTATAATACCCATCCATATCCATTTCAGGGCTGGGTGTTGTGTTTGGGTGAAGTAGATAATTGAAACACCAGGGATCTAAATGAGACACTCTCCACCATTGTTATATGGCATTGTTTGGACTTCTGTTGTCTGGATGTGGTCTCTTTGTATCTAAATATGGAGAAATACAAGCTAACTTTATCCAAGGTTCCCTTTTGGCATTGTGATAAAGTCAGATCTAAGTTCTTCGTTTTAAAACTTGTATGCTTGCTTAGTGTTATATTTGATTGTTTTATGTACTTCAAGTGTATGTGTGTATACATGTAACCCACATACATAAACACTTGCTGTATGATATCAGTATCAATAGTGAAAATACCATTTTTAAGGGTACATTAGTGATTTTTCCTTGTAATTAATTAATATGTATCAATACTATGGTTTCCTCTAAGAAGTTATAGGATAGTAGCTGGTATTATTTGTTACTATGTGCTCAATATTGTGAAAATTTTATAGCTCAAAACAATAAGCAATAGAATAAGATGAATAATCAAAAATTTAAAACAGCAAGCCGGGCGGTGGTGGCACACTCCTATAATCTCAGCACTTGGGAGGCAGAGGCAGGCAGATTTCTGAGTTCAAGGCCAGCCTGGTCTACAGAGTGAGTTCCAGGACAGCCAGGGCTTCACAGAGAAATCCTGTCTCGAAAAAC
>JADRCC010560639.1:0-14150 GCA_019843855.1 Hylomyscus alleni
ATGAAGGTCACTAGGTAATTAGAAGAGTCAGGATGGAATTTATTCGCTAGCATTATCTTCTCTAGGGTTCATCTTCAAATTCTGTTATCACACTTTCAAGGACAAGGAGGAATCCTGTGAGTGACACGCAGATGCCTGCTGTGCAGGATGCCCCCCCTCAGTAAGCATTGGCTTTAAACAAGCTAAAGAACTGTGCCAAAATAAGAGAAGGCTGACAAGAGGACAAACATAACATTGGCTCAATCTTTCAATGAAGCAACTCATATTAGCAAAGGCAGAAGGCAGGCAAAAATCACTGATCGGGTAGTGTTTATTCTGCAACCACAAATGGCCCACATAAAAGTTAGTCAGGCTTAATAGCATAGAAATACAAAGACAAAGCAATGAGAGAGAAACAAATTCTATCAAAATGGCAAAGATTCATGATGCAGTTTTGCTGTAGGTAAAGAATGAAGTTCTAACAATTGTGTGTGGGTCTCTAACCTGTTGCAACTTGCTATGGAGTGATTTGTGTGTCTGTGTCTGTGTATGTGTGTGAGAATGAGTATGTATTTGTGAGTGTGTGTCTGTACTTGAATATGTGTAAATTTGCATGTCTGTGAGTGTGTATTTGTGAATATTAATGTCTGCGAGTGGATATGAGTGTGTCTATAAGTATATGTATGAGTGTGTGTGAGTGTGAACAAGTATGTGTATGAGTGTGTATAAGTTATGAATATTCTTATATACAGTTTTTTTATTCTAGGTATAATATGCTAGATAGTTAGTCTGTGACAGTAAATATAATACTGTCCTTGCCTTGGCCCAGCAGGGGAGATGAATGAATAAGCAATTATGATAATGTAATCATCTGTTGAAGGGTGCACAATATATTTTACTACTTTTATAACAACAGTATGTATGTCTGTGTAGGAACTATAAAAAATGCTGAAAGCATGTATATCAAAGTTTAATGATGCTTGCCCATCTTTCCATAGTTTCATTTTCCAAAGATGTTCTGTGTCTTTCAAATGCTTCAATAATTAATGGAGATACTGGATGAGGAATATTAGGTCATGAATTCATGAACTTGTATTAACAATGAAAACCATTGGATTCATGAGACCATAAAAAGCAAGCCAAAAATAAAATATGTAAAAAGAATGTAAAAATAAAAAAAGAATTAGGATTGGTGGTAGAATATTAAAACCTTCACTGTACCCATCATGCTTTGGACAACCCTGTGTGTGCTCATCTGAAATCTGAAGGATCTCTTCCTAGCCCATAAGTTTTCCTTATCACCCGTGTGTTTGTGTACTAGTTAGTATTCTCATATGCCTATTATTAAAGGTTTCCAGTGGAGTTCGTTACTGGGACAGGAAGTCAGCTGTGAATCTGGAGTCCATTTCTTTGGCTCCTACATCTGCCTAGGAATGAACATGGTATGTAAGGTCATTGGCCAATAACTCAATTTGTTGGATAAATATTGTCAAATGCATGTCCATGTCTACCTAAGGGCTTTCTTGGACCTTGTTGACTCTAGAGAGCTAAAAACTGTTTAAAAATAGTTTTAAACTATCTATGTATCCCAATTAGACCTGGAACTCATGATCTTCCTGTTCTGTGTGCTGGGACTATAGGCGCGCATCATCTCCTCCCTCGTCCGTACTTACAGAGATTTTATATGGAGGACCCTGGGGTGTGGCTTACCACAACTCCCCCTCCAAGCTACTTCTCTAATGAGTCGTGTGTTCTCTATTTAGTCTAGTTATTTCCCTCAGCAGCTCCCCAACATCTTATTCAAAATAGATTCTGTGTGGCAGGCTCCATAGAAAGCTAATATTTATGGTAATTGGTGAATATTTCGATAAAGTATAATAATCACACAGTTGTATGATTCTATGTATTCTTTTTAGAAGGGGACAAATTATAATCATTTATCCCACAAAACAAAAGTAACTTTCTTTCATGTTTTAATATTTATATAATTCATGATCTGTTTTGTTCCAAGTAGTTTAGATTTTACTACTTACACTATTTATGTCCAGATAGCTCATTTTGAGTTCTGATAGATTCCCAACACAGATGCTATTAGATTTTTATTTTAATTTAATTAGTTTTAACTGATGCACAAATCATGAAATTCCCTGGTAGTTCTTTAACTCAAATAATGCTTTTTTTTTCTCTTTAGGAGATATTAGTAGTGACAAAACTTAATTTAAAAAGATCTGAAAGGCTAGAGAGATAGCTCAGGTGTTAGGAGTCATAATGCTCTTGCAGAGGACCCAATTCAGCCCCAAGCACCCCTGTCAGGTGGCTTACAACCACCTGTAATTTGAGCTCCATTGAAATCCAGAGCCCTCTTCTGGCCTCCACGGGCAACTGCACTTATGTGCACTATGCCCCACCCTCACTCCTCCCATATGCACATGTAATTAAAAAATAAAAATAAAACCTTTAAAAGAAAGTGAAGAAGAGGTGGTAATGTTCTTGGGAAATTCTTCTAAGACAATGCCCTCTCAAAATTACTGCAGCACGGAGTGTGTTTGGAAGTCCTTGATCTTTCCCCTTTAAGCCTCCCCCCCCCCCAAAAAAAAATCCCAATATTCAGTAGGCTAACGCAGGAAGAATGTGATTTCCAGGCAGTACAGCACACATAGTGACCTTGCAATCTGCCTGGGTTGTGTAGCAAGACCCTGTCTCAAAACAAGAAAAAAAATCTATGAAAGTATATCAATATAGTTATATATTATTTACTTCTCAGGATGGATAGATTCATGTTTGGCTTGAATGTCAAAATTCCCCATAAATTTGTTCACAGCGTGCAATGCCTTGAGTTTCAGAATGGACAGGTTGTGGGTAACATTAATTATTGAATTTGACAGCATATAACAGTAATGGTGCATTCACGTTTGATGAAACTCACTTGTTTGCACAAAATATCAGATCTTTGATTCTTTGAGTTACTTATTCTACAAAGATCAATGAAAATCGGTACACTGTGGAATACTCCAATGTTAGAAGGTTTGTGCTAAGTGGGGTCATATTTGCATGAGAGATAATGATCAGCTGAATGTATGGATGACATTTGTGAAATCCGGCAAGATTTAAGCATCTAAATTTTTGTCTTGACACTAACACAGGCCTGAATAATTTTCATGTGAGTCATTTGTAGTCACAGAGCAAACATTATACCCTCAATTTTATTATCAATAATATTTATTTTTCTCTTTAAGTATTAGTCTTTTCTTAGAGGGTTTCTTCTTCTTTTTCACTTTTGCATAATTTATAAGTATTTCATCTCTACAATTTCCTACTATGCCTGCTTCAATTATTAAGCAGCCGAAATATAAGTGTTACAAATCTTTCTCTGCTAGAGACCTGATTGCTTTTTTTGTGTTAAAAACAAGGGAATATCCTGGCTTTCATGTGCAGTGCAGAGGGTACACATCCCCCTCTACATACTCAACACAAGCCTAGGTTTACTGTTTCTTTCTCAAGAAGCAACTTCCTCTTTGAGTGACAAGAGCTTTGTATTGTATCTACCCCCAAGACACCTGTGTTGAGAAAGCCCGCCCTGTTGTGGGCTCAGACTCCTGGCTTCACTGATTGTTACCTTGACCTGATCCACCTCTCTCTATTCAGATAAGAATTAGCCCAGCTGGCAGAAAAAATGGTGTCAGCAAAGACAGCCTTCTGGTTCTTGTTTGTAGATGATCTTTTTTCGGTCTTTTCAGATGATCCTTTTAGCTACACCTTGCTATGCTTAGTGAGTCACATCATTTTAGGGACAGCTTTTCTCTATGAAGGCTAGACATGGGACATAATTGCATTCCCATTGTCCTTTGCAGACAAACCTACATCATACCTCAGGTACCATCTGTCTGTAGCACAGGACTGAATCGTAAGTCCTGTGAAGGAAGAAGGACCCTATAGATACCTTTTGTGGACAGGAGAAACAGTTATACTAGCTC
Organism: Hylomyscus alleni; assembly: GCA_019843855.1. Taxonomy (NCBI): domain Eukaryota; kingdom Metazoa; phylum Chordata; class Mammalia; order Rodentia; family Muridae; genus Hylomyscus; species Hylomyscus alleni. Next base: position 3,954 of record JADRCC010560639.1, read on the forward strand.
TCCAAGACATAGTGCCAGATGATCTCAGCCTCGGTACCCTGTGTTCACAGTGCAGCTGCTGGAAGCTCCAGGTATGTGCTCCCTCACAGTACACAGAGCTGTCCTCTGTAGACATGTCCACAGTCTTGTGCTGGAAGTCTTGGAGTCATGCTCAATCATAGCAGGTAGCACTATTCTCAGTAGACCAAGTCTATAACTTCATTCCAGCTCTACAGTCCTCTGCATGTCCCAGGGCCCAGTTCCCTGAATGCTCTAGAAAGCAAGGAATATCTTCTTGGTTTTTGCAAAATTTTCAATTTTGACATATATTGAAATGGACATACAATTTGTAAGAACATACAAGAAATGTCTTACGTATTCTTGCTTTAGGTAAAAAGTGTTCTTAAACAATCATTGCTTTTTAGTATTTATTTTTGAAGAGTTCTTCAGGAAATAATTTTACACTCACATGGAAGTTGCAGAAATAGAACCTTTGCTGCCAAAGTGGGCACTGTCATGAAAAGGATAAAAAAAAAAAAATCCTGAATACTCTTTCCCTGCTTCCCCCAGTGACAACTTAGAATACCATGGCATAGTCATTGAAGCCTGGGACAATAGTTTCAGTATAGACTATTGGCTGAACTGAAAACCTTGTGTAGAGTTCATTACTATTCACACACACATTTTAATGGATAGTTCCTAAAATGGTTTCTTTTTTATTAAAATATGTGAGCACCATACCAGTCAGAAAACCAAAGCCCCCCATCCACAGATAAATAAGGCATAGGGGCAGAACAGTTGGACCATGGACTAGTCAATCCATAATGTCCAGGTGCCTCTCAGTTCCGGTCCCATCCTCATGTCTGGCTTCCATGTGATGCTGCTAACGTATAAAGGGGGAAGAAAGATGACAAGAAACCCAAATGGAGCCAGAGCCTCCTTCTGGCATTGTTCCTCCAGCTGGGGACAGAACTAAGGACATTTCTGGCTTCTAGCCAAAGACTAGGATCAGAACCATTCATTTTGTCAAGTCTCTGTCTCTAGAACTGCACGGCCAGCTTTGATCTTCTGTTCTTATAATTCATCATCATATGACTCTTTTAGTATATGCTTGCTACTATATATGTAGTTATTAATGTATATGACTAACTCAGTATAGACAAGTTCAGAACGTGTATGAGTGTGTTTACAAAATACTTAAGAGGAAAAAAAAAATCTGTGTCTGGTCAAACATGCCTTAATGTCAACACTTGAGAGGAAGGAGTGAAAGGCCAGCCTGGGCTTTATGAGACTCTGTCTCAAAATAAAAGTACTTCAAAGGAATACTAATCATCTAGTTGTGACGAGAAGGTGTCCTAGTCAGTGTTCTGTTGCCGTGAAGAGACACCATGACCATGGCAAGGCTTATAAAAGAAAGCTTACGGTTTCAGAGAGGCTTACTCCAATTTTTTACCGTGGCAGGAAGCATGGTAGCATGCAGGTAGCTAAGAGTTCTACATTCAGAGCAACAGGCAGGAGGGAGAGCAAGACTCTGGGCTTGGCTTGAGCATTTGAAACCTCAGAGCTCACCCTCAGTGTCACATTTCCTCTAACAAGGCCATGCCTTCGAATTCTGTCAAATAGTACTGTTCCCTGGTGACCAAGCATGAGCCTATGGGAGCCATTCTTATTCAAACCACTAGAAAAGAGTAAGAACTTACCAGATTTTTAAAAAAAAAAAAAAAAAACCTTTTATATCCTCATTTTAATGGAAGTAGGTATTTTCCCCCTTCCTGAAAAGGTGTAGCCAAATCACAAGTGAATTTTTGAAGACATGAGCACCTCTACCTACAGCAGGTTGGGGCTCCTACTTCTACTTCTTGGGACTAGGAGACATTTGTGTAATAATCCCCTGACCGTAAGGAATTTGTGTTGCACTGGCTATGCTAAAGCAGAGACCTGAGTAAGAAACAGCAGGTCGAAGCTTTAACAGCCTCATCTGACAAGATTTAGATAAAACAGGGGATGAGGTCATCCACTATTGCCAGATAAGAATCTAGAAACTGACTTGTAAAGCTTTTCTGTGAGTTGCCTGTGATACTTAAAGGAAAATGCTGATGACTTGAGGAAGTAATCTCTGTGCGCTCCCAGGGCAGGAGCTGATCTGGCAGAATAGATAGATAGATGCTCAGGCCTGAGAAGTTATGCAACCTTCCCTTTTAAATTAAAAACTTGGAATATCATAAAACTATCTTAAATGAAGCTCTTGTTAACTTTCTGCTATTCCTAAAGTGAATTCCCTCAATTCTGATAGAATCTTATGAAGTGTGGTGGTGGGGGGGAGGGTCTTAAAGTTTTAACCTTGTGTGTCTCACTCCTGTCTTAGTGTCTGTTCAGCCAACAGAACACAAAGTCCTTATGGTTAAAAAAAGATCATTGCCCAAGTGCCTCTCAATCCAGAAGTGGTGCACCAAACTTCTAACAGACAAAGGACCTCAGGGTTTTCTGAATCCCAATTCCTCTTACCTGGAGATTGTCTTTCCAGAGTTCTTTATTTGTAAAATCTTAGAGATCTTATAACTTGTTTAATTGATGGTTTATCATTGACTTCTGAATGGCTTTGCTGTGGTATTTGATACATCTGCCTCCTCTTAGCTTCCCTCCTCTTTGTACATCCCTGTCTCTCATTCCTGCTAGGCAAGTGCTTTACCACGAGCCCTGTACCCAGCCCAGAATGATGTAATTTTGGCATCATCTTATCTTTACTAAATACGTTCCAGTCCGTGTTTAGGTTTACTGTTCCTGATAAGCAATTGATGCTCTACCTGATAAGTCAGGACTCAAGCATCATCTTGAGTGGCGCCAAGCTTTCTCTGATGATGAAAATAGTTTCTGTCTTAAATGAAAGTACAGTATGGTACTTACTGCCACTGACCAAAATCCTTTCAAGTGTTTTGTATGATTGAGAAACTAACAATTTTTTTTTTAAATTTACTTTTAAGACTATAATATAATTGTGACATTTCTTCCTTTTCCTTTTCCCCTTTAAGCCTTCTCATACAGCACTCCCCACTGTCCTTCAAATTCTTCTTTTCACTAATTGTTATTACAAGTATGTATGTATGTATGTATGTATGTATGTGAGTACACATGTGTATTCTTAAATATAACCTTTTCAGGCTGTATAAAACTTCTTGTATATGATAACCCAAGGTACCTAGCAGCTACCCCACGAGTCAGCAGCATCCTAAAGGGAATGCATTACAATTCCTTTCATGTGAAGATTGACTCTAGTGTCTTGACTTCTAAAACCTCAGAGCTTTTGTGATTTGCTTCATCACAGAAGGCAATTTGTAGTCAGCTTCTGAACTGTTACCCAGTCTGTTTAAACTCTGTATTCAGTATTCTCTCACTGCGCGCTCCTCCTCTGAGGTATTCCTGTGTATTCCTCTCTTTATCATACTGTGATGCTCTCCACAGTCATTATAGACAGAGAGGCAAGTGTATAGGACATATGTTAAGACACTTGGATACTTAGACATGGGATAGTTTGCAAAAGGCTATCCTATAAAGACTCATTTGTGAATTAAGATTTTGGAGGTTCGAGAAGGTTCCCATCAATTTTGGGACCAGAGCGGTCTATTAAAATCGGTACACATCACAAGTGAAGTTGTACATATTTGCAAAATGAAATATAAATGTTATAAATCTAAGAGGAACATAAAGCTGAACATGAACAAATGTTATAATTTCCTATGTTGGGTGAGAGATGGAAGAAAAAGAGGAGCACAGGGGGATGGATATGGATCATCTGAGAGGGAGGGCAAGAGGATGGGTGATCGAATGAGACTCATCAAAGCAGCTGAGAAGCAGTGCTCACCAGCCGTCAAGACGGAGCAAGTTCAGGCCATGGGCAACTGTACCACGCGGAACCAAGGCTTTTATGTTGCTCCTCAAACTGGTTTGTGTAAAGAGATCATCTTGTGTGGATGCCTCACCTGTCAATTAAAAAGCCTATGGCCTATGGCTTAGGTAGGAAATAGGTGGGACATCAGAAGGAGAGAGAATTCTGGGAGATGAGGAGAGAGCGGAGAAAGAAGTCATGGGTTAGGAGTCAAGAAAGCATGGCTATGAGGGCTGGCCAACTGGAGTTAAAAGCAGCCCAAATGAACCACAGTAAGCAGTAACTAGGGTTCATTGATAGGAAATTGTTTGTTTGTTTATTTTTATTGGATATTTTATTTATTTACATTTCTAATGCTATCCCTTTTCCTTGTTTCACCTCTGAATACCCCCTACTCTATTTCACCTCCCTCTGCTTCTATGAGGGTGCTCCCCCAACCCCCACTCCAACCTCACTACCCTGGCATTCCACTATACTGGGACATCGAGCCTTCACGGCCCCAGATTGAGATTGAATATTTTCTACAATAGGTTGGAGAGGAGATAAAGTCACATCTTTACTTTTTTTTTCTTTTTTTTCTTTTTTTTCTTTTTAATGAACAAATAAAAACAACTAGAACAAACCCCTGTTACCTCCCCCCTCTCCATGTCTGCCACCCCACCCTCTCCCACTTATCGGCCCTGTCATTCCCCTACATTGGGGCACAGAACCTTCACAGGGCCAAGGGCCTCTCCTCTCATTGATGACTGACTTTGCAATCCTCTACTATACACATGCTGCCAGCACAATCAGTCCTACCATGTATAGTCAGTCCTTGGTTGGTGGTTGAATCCCTGGGAGCTCTGAGGGCATTGGTCAGTCCATATTTTTGTTTGCTGATGATATGATAGTATACTTAAGTGACCCCAAAAATTCCACCAGAAAGCTCCTAAACCTGATAAACACATCTTTACTTTTAATTAGCTTTTTATTTTTTTCAGTAACATTCTATAAAAAAGTATTTAGATAATAGGACTTAATTTGACACATGTAAGCTCATGGAATTAGTTTTATTAGCAGACCCTACCTGAAAGACTATTGTAAATTTTCTTCTCTGGAGTCAATTATGGTTAAACCCTACAAAAGTTGCTACATGTATAGAATCCTCTCATTTCTTTTAGTTTTAGTATATACTCCCTTCTCTGTATTGGATATAACATCTACATTTGATAAATGAAAAACTCTTAAGTGGCTTGTCATCACACCAACACCTTCAGTTCATTTCTCTTGGGCCAACTTTGAGAGAGGAAAAGACTTAATTCAACCATGGGGGTGGGCTGTTATTTTTCATTCTCAGACAGAGGCTCTAGTTATCCCAATGGCTTCCTGGAATGTTCATAAGAAAACTTAGAAACAGATTGTTTTTTGTTTAAACCAATTTGTCTAACACTGGTTTAACTAAACTCTGACCCCTCCGGGAACTCCTAGATTCATCCAGGCATCCTCTTTTTCCTTATGCCTTTGAGACTTCATCATTCCAACATGCAGGGCAGACATCTGCTTTTGGACAATACAGAGTAATCGGGACCAGATATATCTTCCTGACTGAATCATTTTTTAATGCAGACAAAATATGAAATAATTGTTTTCAGACTTCAGATATTAGACAGCACAAGGCGTTGATCCTTAAGAACAACTGAATAAATATGAGTTGTCTTCTCTGCACAGATTTCTTCCTCAGAAGAGGTTTCATCCCAGAGTCCAGGAGAGGGAAATTGAATAGACAGATAACAGTTAATTCCTAGATGCTGTGTAACCAGGTTTTAAACGTTCCCAGGTGGAGTTTTATGCTAGGCAGATATCCATGCAGAATCAAGATTCTTCCATGTCCACACTTTTCTCCTGGGAGTAGGTGACACTTTCCTATTGTTTTGCCTAAAGTTGATGCATTGTGGCACATCTGATGATCAGAGGATCTATTCCTCACCCTCTGGCTTAGATAGATTGGGCTCCAGGGATCACGCTCATGCCTTAGTTTAAAACAAATGAGACTGCTTGACAAGAGTTTTGCTCCTGCAGCAGGCCTTGTCTTTAGAAAGCATAAATCTCAACTAAAAATGTGGGACCCTAGAACCAGAGGCTGTATAATTTTGGGTTTCCATGAGGCCTGATATACATCCTAGTAGTAAGTGCCCCAAAGTGATTTCACTGACACTGTGATGGTATTTGCTTTCCTTAGCACAGATCTGTTCTAATCAAAGCAATACCTTTATTACGCTTTCCTACAGATTATTATAACTTCCTTATTTTTAATACTAGCTAAGGTATAGGGAGGCCTTTCTGTGAACCAAGTTCACTTATCTTACCCAATAATCTGGTAGGAATATACATTATTATTGAATTGTACAGATTATGGCCTAAGGCCACATGGGTCATAATCATCGGTACTTCAACTCAAACCCAAGGTGAAGTGAACCTGAATGGTTGTCACACACCCCGTTGCTCCCTCTGTTTATGTTCCTTGTTTACTGTATTGATCAATATGTCTTCCACTTAAGTTAATTAGGACAACATAATAATGGAAGAAACTTGGGAGCATGGATATGATTTCTCTTAATATACAGACTCAAAATTTTGTCCTTGGAATTTCTAATTCTTAGATAATTATTACTAAACTTGGATTCATTTTCCTTGGGTGAGTTGTCAGTTAAATGCTATTAAAATTTCAATTAGAATGTGTATGAATAACTACTTTAGTAACTAATTCAATACAAGATAATCTCTTTTTTTTTCTCCAAGAAAATGTTCATTGCCGGTAAACATGTTTTTAGCTAATAGATTTTAAATTAAACTCACTATAAATGATATTTTATTGCTATGTAGGAATACTGAAGTTTTATCAGGAAGAAATATTTATAAGCAAATGGATGTGAATAGAAGGAAGATAAAAATTTATTTTTATTGGTGTTCATGGGTGTATGCATGCTTACAGCACCTGAAGAGACCAGAAGAAGGCACAGATCCCCTCTAGTTAGAGTGACAAACAGTTGTGAGATGTCTCATATGGGTGCTAGGGATTGAATTTGGGTCCTGGAAAGAATCACCTGCTGTGACATCTCTCCATCCTTTAGAAGGAACTTTGTGTGGAATTGTAGGGCAGAGAAAGAGAATCCAAAGCTGAAATCTGCTAATCAAGTATGGTTTGAAAGGAGAATTTCCAACCAATCAGTAAATGCAATGGAGAATATAGTTTACTTTTGGAGAATGAAGTAAGCACCACTTTGATGAGCAAACCTAGAATCTTTATTACTCAAAAAGAGAGGCTTAGGTTAGAGAGACTGGGAAAATGAGCTGTTGGTCTAGTGGCTGGAGGGAAGTGGTTTGAATGCACTTGTACTTCCGGCAAGGTGCTAGCAATTTCTCTATCTTATTTCAATTTCAGAAGGAAATGAGGCAATAAAAATACCCTGAAGATTCTTAAACCCATAAAATCTTACACGATGTTTTGTATATTTTGTCTGAGATTATTGGTATAGCATTTGCCTTGCAACATAAGGACTTGAGTTCAGCCACTTAAAAAGCAGGGCACTACAAAGTGCCAGTTACACCATCACGGAAAGGACAGAGACAGGAGGCCCCTGTGGCTTGATGAACAGACAGCATAGCCAATGAGTGAGCCCTCACTTAAGTGAGTGATCCTATCTTAAAAAAACAAGGTGGAGAAGAGTGATTGAGGAAGATATGGTATGTTGACCTCTGGTCTTCACATGCACATGTAGCTACATGAACACACACACACACACACACACACACACACACACACACACACACTAGGACATCAGCACTTCGGTGTTACTAGGCAAAAACCAAGTATTAGATCTACCACTGTTAACAGAACAGATAGAAGGTGGCAGTCTCATGAGCTCTCTTACCAGCAGACTCCTTTTGAAGGTTTGTGCACATCTGAAATTCCTATGCATAAACCTGGGTATTATTTTTTTTCTCATCAGGACTTAAAACTGTTACTATTATTAAATATGCTTGTTAATGTCATTATTAAAATGTTGCAGCCTATGGTGAAAAGTTGAATGTACTTAAGGGGTGCACAGTGATTAGTGAAGCCCCTGCTCAGCCCAGATTTAGGACTCTCTTCAAAAGTTTGCATATGTCTTTTCCCTAGATATTTTATGCTATTTTCATATATTCACTTTTACATAATGAAAGCATGACATACTCATCAGCTATAATATAGGCATTGTAGCACAGTAGACCTTACAGGAATTGTGGAAATCTTGCACATTGTCCCTATTAAATAACAAGGATAAGTATAAGGTGGAGTCACTTTTAGTTATGATATAAATAAAAACAAACAAGTGGACAAAAACAAAGGTCTCACTAAGACATTACCACAGTAGGGGAATTAAAGATGAAATTTAAAAACTTAGCAACAGTTGACACTTTGGAGGATCTAAGAAAACCAGTAAAGAAAGCACAGGACAGAATTTAGGAAATGGAAAGGAAAGGAAAGAGTGTTGCTTCAAGAGAATGGTGGTGACGAATTCTAGTTAAAACAGAGCGATAATGATAAAGAGGCTGCTGATGTGGAAAGCTGGCATGGCTAGAGAGACTACAAATTGGCTTTGGAGTCTTCACTGCCTCTTAGTAAACCATGTGAGTTAAAGGATGCATCTAAGTCTAGCATATGCAAAGGGATGTGGCCCGTGACCCCACAGGTGAAACACAAAGTACCTAGCACATAGTAAGCTGTGACTGACCAAAAGATGAAGATGTGGAAGATTAAAAGAGCATTGTTTGGTACTTAATCCAGGAATGTGCAACTGGCCACTATGCAGGAACAAATATCAGTGGAGTGCTGAGCCTGAAATGGAACATCTATGTCACATCCTTTCTTGCTAAGGCTCAGAGATCATTGTGGAAGAGAAAGCACAGACAGGGACTAACTATAAGAAGAGGGTTAATATGCTCAAAACACATTGTATGAAAATGTCCAAGAATTATTTTAAAAAACCATTTGTATTTGTATATAAAAACATAAAAGATATTAGAATCAACATTACATTTTTATTAGGCCACTGAAGAGTTTTAAACTGGTGGGTACAGAAAGGAGGAAAAGTCAAGTAGATAAAAAGATCCAGAAATCAAGAGACAGATGACCAAGTAGGCTCAAAGCATAGTAGGCTGAAGCAGTGTGATAGGACAAAAAACTGAATAGAAAAAAAAAGTTCCATTTTTTTGGAATGAATGGAAAAGTCATATTTGGGGCCATTCAGCATGGTGTCTTGTATTTATCACTTGCCGTAAACAGTGCATTTGACTCTTATGCTATTCTGATATTTTATTCAAAAGGATATCATCCAAAAAAAATTAAGTGGCCTTAGTAATGTGGGAACTATATTATAAATCTTGTAGAGTACCCAAAACTCTAAAGTAAAAGAAAATGTTAGTGTTTATAGTCTGGTTTAAGCTATCTGGAAGACTCAATAAATCAGAATCCCTTATTCCCTAGTGTGGCATAGAAGGAAATCTTTATTATAGCCTTGTGGTATATTTATTGCATTGTTAAGGCCACTCTCAAGAGGAACTGGAACTGAGTAAATCTGGAGAGACTATGCACTTTCAAAGAAGAGGAGTAAAATTAAGAGATGGGTCTCAGTTCTTTCAGAGTGTGCTCAATCTCGTGTTGTCCAGTAAGCTAGAAAACCGCAGAAAATGATGTAGATGCCGTAAAAATCATTCTATTTTTCTTTTATCCCCAGTTTCTTCTGAAATGTTTTTAATTTTAAACGGATCAAGACTTCTTTTCCAGTTTCTTGCATTTTATGTCAAGTGTACGTGATGAAATGACTATAGGTGAGAAAAGAAAGAGCAAAACTACAAAGAATTGAATAGAAGAAAGAGAGAGATGGAAGATGGCACTAAGGGAGAGGCATTCAAAAACAATAGCAAAAGGATGCTCTCCTGAAGTAAATGCTTATCTCCAGTTCCCAGTGTTTGCTATATTCCCTGAAAGCCTTCTCTCCAATCAGATAAGAATGCTCACTGTCCCTTTATATATTCAGAGTACATAAGCATATTCAAGTCTCTGAGAAGGAATCAATCTGACTTTGTTTAACTTGACATTTCCCAAATCTGTGTGCTCATGTGCCCTCGGGTAATAACCACTAACAGCCACAGGAATTGTATTCCTATAACATACACTTTAGGAAAAATGAGACATTGCATATTTATTTGCACATGCTGCTGAGTTTTACTTTCTCCCTCTACAAACTACTTATCTTTGGCTGCTATTGTAATGTGCCGAGTATATTCCATGTCACTATACAAGGTCAATAAGG
>JADRCC010560641.1:0-13543 GCA_019843855.1 Hylomyscus alleni
TCAAAGAAGGAGTTTTCTTTCATTGGCAACAAGCCAAGGAAATTATAAAGAAATATTTTATCTGATCTTTGGATAACAAAACTCCATAGCCTGCTAGTAGTAACCCAAAAAACACCTGAAAAAATAAAATTTGGCAAATTGGCAATTTCATTTTATAGAGTTTGAAAAATTAAAATATGTATACTGTACCATAGACATATATTCAGGATTTCAATGGGCAACTGCTTAAGTTCTAAAAAGGCTGATTGTGGAATTGTACTGTTTTAGTCAGAGTTTCTATTCTTGCACAAACATCATGACCTAGAAGCAAGTTGGGAAGGAAAGGGTTTATTTAGCTTACTTCCACATTGCTGTTGATCACCAGAGGAAGTCAGGATTGGAACTCAAGCAGGTCAGGAAGCAGGAGCTGATGATGCAGAAGCTATGGAGAGATGTTTCTTACTGGTTTCTTCCCCTGGCTTTCTCAGCCTGCTCTCTTATAGAACCTAAGACTTCCAGCCCAGGGATGGCACCACCCACAAGTGGCCCTACACCCCTTGATTACTAATTTAGAAAATGCCCCACAGCTGGGTCTCATGGAGGCACTTCCCCAACTGATACTCCCTCCTCTGTAATAACTCTAGCCTGTGTCAAGTTGATACACAAAACCAGCCAGTTCATACACAGTTATTAGAGTTATGGCTTTTATGGATACACTTATACAAGTTAAGACTGACAATGCTCCAGCATATGCCCCTAATAAAATGAAAGAGGCTTTTTTGCATATTACAATATAAATAATATTACAAGTATGCCACACAATCTTACAAGAGAAGAAGTTGTAGAAAGATCCAATTGCACTTTAAAAGAGACGTTTAATATACAGAAAGGAGTAACAAAAATCCCCATATATAGACTACATAGTGCTTTATTAACTTTAAAATTTTTAAATGTAAGTGTGGAAAAAAAGTTGCGGAGCAACATTATATGATATTATATTTTGGAAAAAGTTGTTGAAATAAACCATCCTATATATTATAAGATTGTCTTAACTTTAGAATGAAGGAAGGAAATAAGTCAAGTTGGGGGAAAGGTTTTCTTTGTTTCAAAAGGAGAAGAAAAATTATGGATACCATCCAAATTAGTAAAGATTATATTTGACCAGGGAGACCTCCTAAAATCTGGGTATCAGGAGTGAAGAAGGAAACCAAGAAGAATAACAAAACAGGGAAATATATGCTGATTCCTTACAAGGGAACAGCTCTAAGACTGGTTGAAACATGAATGTCTCCAGTCAGTACTTCTGCTATACATAACCAATAATCTTATTGGCTATAGAGTCCAACATACTTATCATGCCATCCTTTCATATGGCACAAATGGGCATTTTTATTACACTTTGGATATACAGTCAAAATGGTTTTATAAAGTTTGTTGCCTTTTTCCTGCTCAAACATAGAGCAGAGAATCATCTTTAGCCAAATTGTGCACACTGCACATTCCATACATATATTAGTGCAATACTATATATTGCCTTTGAAGTATAATATGTTTACAGAACAAAAGACCAGATACCAATGAACACAAGACAAGTAGCCCAGATGATCCTACCTCACAGATTGGCTCAAGTGCTGTTTTCGAGGAAATCGAATCTAGACCAACAGCTATACAGTCGATACAGCTAGCTAAGATAGTCCAGTCTCATGGTTTGTTCTAGTCTGGACTTCTGTTAAGCCCTGCACTTCCCCATAACACAGCAACTGGAAAGCAAATGATATAGCTAGCTTTCTTAAGACTTGGCCAATATTGAAAATTTCTTAGGGCCCCCCAAAAGATAATGTCACCCCCAGGCAGCAGGAAGCAATTTTAAGATAATGACACTCCATGTGCAAAAGATGAGGTGGGTGACTTTTCATCATTCAGTATGTGATAGATGATTGTCTTTATTTTTAACAGGGTTGGTCTCAACTTGTTAAGGGTCTTGGTCACAAAGGAAACAAAGTAGAGAAGGTTAGATTAAGGGATTTCTTTCTCTCTTCCCCTATCATTCTTTCTCTTCTATCTAATGTTAGGGGAAAAGCAGGGAGAAGGGATGAAACCAAGAAAGGGAGGATACAAGAATGGTAAGATAGAAGGGTAGATTACTGAATCTACTTTTAGACTAAAGAGCATTAACAAGCCAAATATTTTACATTTGGTATAGATTTTGTAATATTCATATAAAATTAAGGGTATTTTTTGCTACAACACACTGTATATATTTTGACTCTTGCTTAAGGTATTACATATATTCACCTCATTTCAAAATGTGATGTTAAGCTCTAGTTCTTAAAAGCTACTATTATAAACTGGGTAAATCAAGAAATGCAAGATAATAGTCAATCAAGTGTATGGTCATGATAGATACTAGTTTAGTTAATTACAGAAATAAGCTTTATCTAGCTTTGTGTAGATGTTTGCAAAGTTAAGCAGGTCGTAGTAGATAGAAACAAGCAATGCTTGCCTATTTAAATATGCTATGAATAGATAGATAGTCTTAAACACCTCAGAGACCTCTGGAATATGGCATTTAAAGATGTCTTATTAACATTAGGTTTTCATGACAGTGAGACATGTCTGCTCCTAGCAGCACTGCCTCACTACTTCAAATGTTAGGAATCAAAGAACCTCCATATCGAGTTTTGCTTCAAATGTGGCAAGCTAGCTACTTGGCAAGGTACTTCCTTTGTCTCAACTGCAGACAGAATTCAGTGGACAAATGGGTCTCGAAGGAAGTCAACTTCTGAACTTGCCCAAGACAAGGTAGGCAAGTTCTTCAGTATTTCTGCTTCACACACACACACACACACACACACACACACACACACACACAAAGTATTTTATATATTGTAGGCCAGAAGCCCAAAGATGATGCTCCAACAACAGAGAAATCTTTCGTTGACAGTTCAGGTATCCAGCAACCTCTGTCATTTCTATAGTTTTGGAAGCTGCTCTGAACTTCCTGTTTACTCAATTCATATTTATACTTCTCATGTCTCCAATAGGGTTGAAGACTAGATATTTATAATCACACAATTAAACCCATTTAAGAAAATAATTTATGGTCTAAGAAGACATTTTTAGGTTGATAAATGCAGGTGAATTTGGTACAGAAATTTGGACACACCAAAGCACGATAGACAGTAGCATACTTTGTCCAAGGTAACCAAATACATGTGAACTGGACACTGTGAATATAATTCTTACCTGATAGTTTTCATAATTGTTCTTATTATTTATATTTTATTGATATTAGAGAAAGAGCCTTTTATTGGACTAACAGGGGGAGATGTGGGGACTAAAGTGGGGAGATGCCGAGACAATGTTTATATGTACTGTGTGAAGATGTCCTTCCTTGCCTGTCTAAGGCACATTCTAATTGCTTAAAATAAAAAGCCTATGGCATATACCACAAGATAGAATAGAAGGTGGGACATCTAGCAAAGAGAAAGAGAGGAACTTTGGGAGTCAGGTGCAGGAGATTTGCCACCATGATGCAAAGGAAGTTGGACATATAAAACTAAGAAGAGGTAGCCAGCCATGTGGCACAACTTAAATTAATATAAATGGGATAAATGAGTTACAGGATAGTTGGTGGAAAGCCAAAACTTCAGTTCTTGGCATTAATTCATAAATAAATATGATTCAATGTCATTATTTAAGAAGTGAAACAGATATAGAAAAGTCCCAAAGGGTTACATCCCACCTCATAGAGTAGCTCTTAAATTCAATTTTTAAAAGTTGATAGTTAAACATGAAGGTCACTGTTGTGTCAGTCAGTATATTTTGTAGCCAGATGGCTAGATCTTGTTGACATGACTATCTGGGATAAGGGACCATCATTTTACTGCGACCAATAGCATTCTTTATAGGATTATATTTTATTATATAAGTACTAGCATTAGTTTATGGGCACTATAAATGAGCTTTAGAAAAGTTTACCTAAAATAGCTTAAAAACTAATTTTGAAAGGGGATGTAAATGGGGGGAAAGCAGGAAAAGTCTTATGTGGCAAATACTGCACTGAAAGCTCTAAAGAAATAAAAGTTCTAACTGTCACAGCTGTAAACAGCTGAGGTCATGACTTTTCACATTCATAAGATTTGCTCTGTGTCCAGGCATTTACACTCTTACTTGTTTTTCCTGTCCCTTTTGTTTTCAAGATTACCCTCCTGGAACACTAATACATACATCCAAAGTTTGTCTTAAAATTACAGGAAAAATAGAACACTTTATTCCAAACAATAGCTATATTAGAAATCTCCTTTCTAGGCTGGAATCCAAAGGTTATACACAGGTTTTGGGTTGTTTTTTTGTTTGTTTGTTTGTTTGCTTGCTTGCTTGCAAACAAGTTCCACTGTCTGTAAATTACCATATTGAGTCTTCCTCAGATGCTTTAAGTTGGATAATCAGAGTTGGAGGATAGAGTAGTTTATTAATCTATCCTATCAGGGACTCTGGTAATGAAAATATGAAAAAAAATATGGGGGTTTACATGTAATTGTTAACAAATTTAGTTTCAACTCAACATAGCCTTCGTCATCACTACTAACATTGATTATTCAAGATATGCATTAATCTTTATTCAATACCCTCTTCTCTATGCATAAAATAAATTAATATTTAATAGCAAAAAAATCTCCTCTCTATTTTGGTTTTCCTACCTGTGCACTTACCATTGCTATGTAAAAACAAAATACGTATTTTCTATAAGTCTAGCTCTTAAAACTATGATAAGGTATATGGAGCAAATCTATCTGGCAAAAAGGACCTAAAATATAAGTAGGATTATGTTATACTTCACATGTCTTTTTGTTCAAATGCGGACAGTTGAAATTAATACCACAGATTGTTATTGTGCTCCAAAGAGTTTTAGCTCATTCAAACAATGTTAAAATGTCATTTCCCAAGAAATTTCAAGAGTCAAAGAGAAGGCTAGGCTTGCTATCACTAATATGCTATGCTGAGAAATTTTTACTTTCCTCTAATGCATAGACCTTGACCTTCCTCTGTCGACTTAGACTACTGTAGATAGTAAAATTCTAAAGTCCACTCTATTTCCTTTTGTCCTACTTCATTGTTATTTTTCTAAAATGTCTGAAATTTTATTTTAAAAAATACAATTGTAAACAATGAAGCAGTATACCTTTAGCTTTTGATAAAATCCAGTTCAACATCATTGGTGACCCAGGGTCAAGTGAGCAAATGAGGAGTTTTGTTTTGGTGTGTGTGTGTGTGTGTGTGTGCGCGCGCGCGCGTGTGCGTGTGCGCGTGCGCGTGCGCGTGCGCGTGCGTGTGCGTGTGTGTGTGTGTGTGTGTGTGTGTGTGTGTGTGTGTGTGTGTGTGCTTTTGAGACAGGATTTTTGGGTAGCCCTGGCTGTCCTGGAACTTTCTCGATATACTGGGATGACTCCAAGTTCAGAGATACAGGTCCTGCCTAGTCCTGAGTGCTAGGACTAAAAGCGTGTGCTACAACCGCAGAGCTGACGCCTGTCTTAATTAGGGTTACTGTTGCTGTGATGGCACACCATGACCAAGAGCAACTCAGAAATGAAAGGGTTTTTTTTTTTTTTTTTTTTTTTTTTTTTTTTTTTTTTTTTTTTTTTTATGCTCACACTTCCATACAACAGTTTAAAATCAAAAGGAACTCATGCAGGACAGGAACCTCAGAGGAGGAGCTGATGCAGAGGACATGAAGGTGTGCTCCTTGCTGGCTTGCTCCTCGTATCTTGTTCACCTTGT
This sequence comes from Hylomyscus alleni, assembly GCA_019843855.1. Classification (NCBI taxonomy): domain Eukaryota; kingdom Metazoa; phylum Chordata; class Mammalia; order Rodentia; family Muridae; genus Hylomyscus; species Hylomyscus alleni. Next base: position 5,761 of record JADRCC010560641.1, read on the forward strand.
TTTCTAATAGAACTTAGAACCACCAACCCAGGGATTGAAGCACACATAATTGGTTGGGCCCTCTCCCGTACATCACGAATTAAAAAAAAAAATGAACAATAGGCTTGCCTACAGCCCAGTCTCATGGAGACATTTTCACAGTTGAGGTTCTGCCTTCTCTGAAGACTGTAGCTTGTATCAAATTAACATTAAACTGGCCAGGACACCAAATAAGCCTAAGTTTCTGCATATACAGAACAAAGCTTGTATCACAGAATTAGAGGAAAGACTAGATGTAGTGCACAATGCTGCAAACCAAGCCACTGTTATGTTCTAAGTCCAGCACTTCTAAAATGTTTTCTTCTCAGAAGATTTCACATGCTAAGGAAATAAGTAATACAAGAGAATTTAAGGGAAGAATAGGTCAGTATCTGGTCCTTCACACCCAATTTGTCACCTTTTGAAAGGGTAAGGAACCTTAAACGAGCTGGTATGTAGTCTCAGCAGGGTCAATTATAAATTAATAAAAATGTAATTGGTACTTGAATTCACCAGAAAACAGAAGTGCTAAGGCAGTGGGGCTATTTGTTTGAATTTATAATTTAAAGACCCTTAAACCTGTTTAAAAACCTATCAAACTTTTTGAAAAAGGACTTAAGTAACAATTCTATTTGTTTATTATTTATTATTGTTGTTGTTGCTTTCGTTGTTATTTAGTGTGTGTCACACATGCCTCTGTGTATGTTTGCATGTGTGATATGTATGTGAGTGTACAAAGGCTGACATGTATGTGGTGGTGATTGGACAACTGTATTGAGTCAGTTATCACCTTCAGTCTCTACATGTTAAGATGTATCGTCAAATGACAAGTGCCTTCATTTCACACATCTCTAAAAATCTACACTAAGTTTTATCGATTATTAAACTTCTTTAAGTATTATATAAAAATAGATACTCAAATAATTAAGATAGTATTTACCATATTAAAAGTGTGGGAAAACTCCTCCATTTCCGTGATAGATGTGTGTTTGCACAGGGATCCGCATTAGCAGATATACCCACTTTAGTGTTTGACTCCATCTCTCACATATAGTCAAGTATTCAGGTCAAGTTAATTATATTCTTTAAAAATATAACACATTTAATACCTATATTTAAAATTATTACAAATATAACTTAACAAATATAACTTCTGTTATTGTCCATAACCTGAAAATATGCAGAAATTCTAAAGGTATACGTTTTAATTGCATTATTTTTATAAGAACACCATAGCAGGTGACATGTATGGTTCAAACTCTTTGTGTTGTTTTGTTGTAACACTGCATTTGTTTACTTTTGTTTATCACGAAATTTTGACAATCTGATGAAAGCAAAATTGGAACTCTAGAAATTAGTGGTGGGTGGTGTGAGAAATTGTTAACCAAGACGATGCAAGTATCCTATGAACTGAAGAACATCTGCAAACATATATCAAAAGTGTTTGAAATGCATGCAAGTGAAACAAGGTCTACGAATGTTCCAGGTTAAGCAAGGTTTAACTGCCAACCCCCTTCTCAGAAGGGATCCTGGTTTTGTTAAATGTTTGAGTTTTACAGTCTTGTTGTGATGATCCCCAGTGAGATGAGCGGTCAGCTATGAAGTCAAGAGTTAGATTTAAATCCATGGTCTAGGAAGACTTATCAACTTTTTTCCCTACAGTTTTAAGCGCAATGAATATTACATGTTTCAGTTTTTTGCAACTGGTTATTTACTCGGTGATACATGAATTGGACCATCTTAACAGTTCAGAAATTCAAAATAAATAGTTTATTCTAGACAGTTAACAATGTTACTTCTGTATGATTTCACTGCTATTTGATAAGCTTCATGTTTCGTTCTTCTACATCAGGTTTATTGCATTCTGGGTTATATATCACAGATGTCATGTTTTTCTATTTCCTATTTAAAAACTTTTCCTTATATCAGTACAATTATAGTATTTTTCTATCTAAAAGTTCTAAAGTAAGCTTTTACAGTATTTACTCAGTTAATTATTCTGTCTATAAAATATACAATAATCTCTTTCAGCTTAATTTTAGAAACATATTTATGCAGCAATGCATTTAAAGGACACTGGATTGATTTCTCCATGGAGCTCGCATGTCGTAGCATTTTGTTAACCTACCTACTAATGTATAGTGCATTAGACAACTTTGCCTTGCATCATCAATTAGGAAAAAAAAAAATAACCAAAATAGTTTGCCTTCCAAATTGTTAGCTGCCCCAGTGCTGAAAGCCAATGATGTGTAGAAAAGAAAACCCTCATAACTCCTTGCCTGATAAATGAGTAGGGAGAATTTGACAGATCAGAACGAGATGAAGCAGCCTAAAACATTTGGCACAATGTGCGTCTGGCATACAGAGACTGCCTGTCAAATGCCTATGACTCCATACAGCAGCTAGGGACCCTATGGAGCAGCAGATGGGCCATTAAGGTAGTATTAATGTAGATGCCATCAGTTTTCAGTTCTGACTGGGACATACTCTTTGGAACTATGAGCAGCTGCTGCCATTTATTGTGACAGCTTCCTGCTAACTTTTGCCAACTGGCACAATCTGACTCTTTGTACCTGAGCTATTAAATGTGTGACTTCCACCATTTTATTCCTCCAGAGAATGCTTTTAATAATCCTCTAAAGAAAGAGGGAAGCATTTATCACCCAAGTGAATATACATACTATGCGGTTCTATTGTACGAGGATTCTTCCTAGTGTTAACAGAGCTCATATTAACATCTCCTTATTAAAACCTAGCATGGTTCTTTTCAAATTATGGAGATATAAATTAAAAATGATCACTGATATTAATTCTAAATCTTTAATGTAATATTGATGTATTTGTTAATAAACCAGAACCTTAATCTTTTAAAATATTTCCCAAAATGAGCAAATAAATAAGGTAACATATTAGCTCAGTAAAAGTAAATTATTTTGTGTTTGTATTTAAGTATGCATAAAATATTTTCTCAACATTTTAACCATAACTAGTGATCTAAAGCATATTAGAACAGAGTATAAATGTACTATTGTATTTTCATAATATCTCTACTGTAAATAGTGAAGAATGAATGATAAGTGACAAGCATGTGCATTTCACAGATACAGAATAATTTCTGCTGTAATGCAACCAAACTATTGGCATAAGACACACTTTGCTGCTTTCCTTTTATCCAGCTAGACTTCTAGGGGTACATCGCATCGTTTTTGATTATGTCAAACAAGAAAGCTCTCAGTAAAGCACAGCACACGGTTTGTCAGACAATAAAAGCCGCAGCAGATCATTATAAAAATGGCTGGCAGACATATTCATTATGCTGAGCTAACCACCTCTTCTGCTTCAGATAATTCCAATAATCTGTGCATTAAATTTCTAAACAGATCTCATTCTTTCAAGAATATACTTCACAAGGAGGTCTGTTGATTTTTGCATGTACACAGACACACAGAAACATACACACATACACACAAGTCTACACACACACACACACACACACACACACACACACACACACCACTGCATCTTCAGGCATTTAGACAACCTAATCTCTTTTCAATATGTGAAGTGATAAAATGCATCTTTTATAAAATGGAAAAGATGGGATTTTGCAAAAAGTGTCGACCTTAATAATACAGCTGTTGGACTGCTTCTGATGACACAGACATGTGAAATAAATGATGTGAAAGGTGCCCCACATTGCATGGAAGGAAATATGAGAAGTGCTGTCACAAATCAACCAGAGACTGGTTAGAGAACTGGTATCTAGATGCCAATGACTCTCAGAAATCTTCTGACTGAAACGGATATCTGACAGAATTAGAGACGCCAGGAGTGAACTATGTATTTGAAGTGAGTCAGTGAATTTGTGTAGAAAAGTGAGTTTTCATACACATTTACTTTTTAAAATAGAGATTAGGGGGTGTTACTTTAGGGCAGTTCCGAAGTAGGAAGCTTATATTATGGAAATGGTTCAAAAGAACAGTAAGATTGAAAGGGTGATTTGAAAGAATAGGAAGAAAAGCAAAATTTCTCCATTAAGATGTAAAGTCTGAAAAAATGGAAGTATGATTGGAAAACCCTTCTTAATGTTTCAGTGCCTCAGCCTAAATGCATGAGTTGGTATGTTTATCAGAAGTTTCATGGTCTCTTTTATATGTGGCTTTCTAAACATACTCCACCTTATCTAGTGTTATCATATGCATAAGACAATGTAAATGCGCTTATCCAGGTAGTCTAGGTAGTAGTGTTTTAGTGATTCAGTTAGTTTGCAATAGCTAATATTTGTAAGCCTCTTTTAGGCTTAAATTTGTATTTTAATCCATGTAAAATATTCACAACATCTAAGTTGAATTTTGCTTGATATCAGTTCCAAATCAATGGTGCCTTTATATATACTATATTTTAAAGACAGTCTAAAGATGACACTGAAACAGATGGGTCAAAACAAGACCACTATGGACCGTTGATCTTTGCAGCAATGTCTTTTATCAGAGCATTTTACAGGCCTCTGGACATAGGGCTTTTTCTCCTATTTGATGGCAAAACAAGAACCAGTGCAGGCTTCCTATTAACTGATTAAGCCACGGAGAACAGAGAGCCTGGAGATTCACACCTTTGTGGGAATTGAAAGCTTTGTAGTACTATTTTGACACCATGGGTGTGGCAGAAGAAAACAGACAATTGCGGCCACCTGCTGTCTAAGGAAGACTAAATTCAGAAAGAGCCATGGTATGGTTATACTTTACGGGTCTCACTTTAATGCAACTTACTGCCTTGGAGTAGCGAGTTTGTATTTTAAAACCTCAACTTTCTATGTTATATAGTTAAGTCAAAATATGGTTGTCTGAAAAATATGAAGACATAAAGGCTAGTTTTCTATTCTAGTGAATTATTAAATAATTCTTTTAAAAATACAATTTTAAGCAGTAAAATGACATCTCACTAAGAAATGTTATTTTGCAACTCAGGGCAAAGAATATGCTAATATATTCAAGAGTCATACTTTAGGGTATTTATTAAAACTAAAAATAAGTAGGATTGTCTTTCCTGTACCTTCTAGAGGAATAATTTTTTAAATAGTTGCATACTGTGCAGAGCTGTAACATTGGTGACTACACATGCAGTCCCTAGAACTATTTTCTTTTATGCTCTTCAAGTAGAGAAATGGTAAAAATGCTTTATTAAAAGTCCATTCACAGAATCTACCCTCCCATGTCTTCTGGGACATATATGTGCACGGGTCTCATCTATATTCAGGGTTTGGCTCAAACTGATATTGTCACAGTTCTAGGTATAGAGATATTTCACTAAAGTAGGAAAACATAGGAAACTCTAAAAACTTAAACAGATGATATGTTTTAAGGTTGATTAATTTTACTAAAAATGTGTACATTTTTCTATTGTCCATACATCATCAAATGACAGTCTCATTATTTTTAGAGATCAAGAAAATGTAAGACAAGCGTGGTCTAGAGATATCAGATCAACTTTTTGTTGTATAATGAACCTGCTACTCAAATGATTAGACTGATGCAACAGCCACATTTAATCACCACACTCAGTGTCATAAGGCTTGTTTAGGTAGTTGAACAATTTGAAAACAAAAACATAAAACAGAAAGTTTCACACTGGAAGAAAAGTTTCTATGATATGGCAAAGAACATAGAGCCACCCATCTTGGCTTTTTGTACAGAGCATAAATCAGCTTTAAACGACTCGCTATCTTTGCTTTTTATAGAAGATAATTATTTTCATAAATGAGATTTGGATCATTGTTTCCCCTCTCCCACACAAACAATAAAAGGAAAGATAAATATGGCCATTGCTGTTGCCGTTTATGCTTAATAGGAGCAGGAAAGCTCCATTTCCTACCCTAAATACTTGTCCTCTGAAAAGCTCTGCCAGCACCTGACTAATACAGACGCAGAACTCACAGCCAGCTATTGGACTGAGCCTTGGGACTCCAATAGAAGAGTTGGGAAAGGATTGAAGGAGCTGAAGAGGATTGCAACCCCATAGGAAGAACAAGAGTATCAATTAACTGGACAACTCAAAGCTCCCGGGGACTAAACTACCAACCAGAGTATACATGGGCTGGTTCATGGCTCCCACTACTTATATAGCATAGGACTGCTTCATCTAGCATCAGTGGGAGGGGAAGCACTTTGTTCCATCGAGGCTTGATGTACCAAAGAAGAGGGATGGTAGATGAGGAAGTAGAGAGTGGGGAGTGGGTGGGAGGATGAGGGAGAGTCCTCTTAGAGGCAAAGGGGAGGGGAATGAGGTAGATGGTTCATGGAAGGGAGACAAAAAAATAAAATAAAAATAAAAATATAGAAAGAAGTTATGGTCACACGATGTTGATTATTGTCCTGGTCTAATAGGCTTTTATGACAATATTGTAAACTGGGAGTTTAAAATGTACATTGAGTACACATGGAGGAACCCATGGCTCCAGCTGCATATATAACAGAGGATGGCCTTGTTGAACATCAATGGGAGGAGAGGCCCTTGGTCCTGTGAAAGCTCGATGCCCCAGTGTAGAGGAATGCCAGGACAAGGAAGCATGAGTGGGTGGGTTGGTGAACAGGGAGAGAGGAATGGGAGAGGGGGTTTTCAGAGGTGAAATCAGGAAAGGGAATAACACTTGAAATGTAAATAAAGAAAATAGCCAATAAAAAAAGAAGAAGGTAAAATGTACGCTGGTTTCTCATAGCTCTGGAAGTCAGGAAGTCTAAGACTAAGACATTAACATATTCAGGATCTGCTGAGGCCTCTCTACCTGATTTGCCAATGCCTATTTTCTTGTTTTATCATATAGCATCAAGAGAAAAATTGTCTTTTCTGTCTCTTACCAAGGGTACAAATCTTATTGGTGCAAGTTATATCCTTATAATCTAATCACTTCCCAGAGGACAAATCTTCTACAATCATCATATCTATGATTTAGAATTTTGAGGTATGAGTTTTGTGGACTCATAGTCATTCCCTAGAAATATAAAAAGTGAAAAACTAAGGTTCATACATAGTGCAAGAAGCAAGAAACAAAATGGTGGAACACTTACATGGTCTGCCCGGTCTATAAATAGCTATTTATTAATTTGAAAATTCAAAGATATAATTTTAGATGGTGTGTTTCTCTTTATCAGTGTGCAATTTTATTAATTTAAAAAGTAAATCATTGCCCTCTGATTAAGCTGAAGCAAACTGAAGCAGCTGGAATGGTAACAGTGGACTGATTAGAGATGCCTTGGAAAGACTAAATGACGCTTGGGGACAGAATTTTATTGGTAGTGATTTCTCAGGAAATTAATAAAAGTAAATTCTTATTTCCCTGTCATTTAAGCTCTATTAGAACAGTTTATCTAGAAGTGCTTTCATAAAAGCACACAGAAACTTAAATTTGAAAAAAAAAAGTAGAGTCATTCATATTCCTTCTCCCTCAATGACAAAGTGTGGGTCAAAATTTTCTACAAAATTTTAAAGTTTTTGTCCAACTACACTACTAAGTGTGGACGCTCCAGTTCCTTATATAAACTGACAGAGTTCTTGTGCATGCTCATCATTCTTCTTACTTAGTCTTCATTCTAATCAAGTACAGAAACAGACCGAGCTTATAAACTACTGACACATGAGAGACACTGCTGCATGGGGGGAAACTTCTTCCTTGGCTTTAAAAGATTTTCTTTCCCCAGAAATAGTCCAGACAAAATCTAAACACTGAACCCAAAGAAAAGGAAAATTAAGCCAGATTGTGATGGTAGAA
>JADRCC010560646.1:0-10871 GCA_019843855.1 Hylomyscus alleni
TTCTCTGCTTGGCTAAAAATATAGGCCTCAATGGGCTCTGGACCTTGGTTAAATTTGGTATCAACATAACAATGAATATACTTTTTCCTGCAATGGTTATGTTTGGATCCATTTGTGAAACAATTCATTCGATCCCTTAGATTTTCCTACAAGATAATAAAATAAAGAAATAGGAGACTGTATTTCCTACAGTCAGAGTTTTTTCCCCTCTTGGTATTGGGTGTGTTTGGAATAAACATGATTTGCTGGCTCAGAGGCTCTGATGGTCTTCTCAACAGATAATCAAGCCTTTGGGAGACAGAATTTAGCCATTTAGCCTTCTAACACTTTTAACATCTAAGCCTTGGTGGGTACTAGCTTTTACTACTGTGGACCAGGCAGTACAACCCTCGAGCAGCCAGAGAAACAGCAAAGCCTGGGTGGACTTCAGATGTCCTGACTGAATGGTTCTGAAGATGGCCTGGGCCTTGGGTTTCTATGAGAATGGCCCCCCATAGGCTCATATACTTGAACACTTGGTCCCTAGTTGGTGAACCTCTTTGGGAAGCATGAGGAGGGTAAGTTTGGTCTTGGAGGAACTGGCTGTGGTGAGATTTGAGGTTTACAAAAACCACCACCATTCTCAGTGTGCTTTCTGCCTCCCACTTGTGGACTCAGATGCGAGATCTCAGCTGACCCCACCACCATGTGTTTGATCCACCATGATGGACTCTGTCTGGCCTTCTAAACCATCTAAAGCCTGACCGAACACTCTCTTCTAAAAGTTGCTGTAGTCATGGCAATAGATGTCTCTATGCTCATATGGGTGTGGGTACCTTTGGAAGTCAGAAGAGGGAGCTGGAGACCCTGTGGAGTTGTAAGATTCCAGGTAGGAGTCCTGGCAACTGAACGCCAGTCTCTGCAAGAAAACCATGCACTCTTAACTCCTGGGCAATCTCTACAGCCCCAATAGCTCTGGATTTTTTGAGGCTACACAGTTGATTCTGGTGTGTAATGGAGACTAAGATTTCTAAGCTAGAACTAACTGGAGTTTTGGGGGTGGGGGGAAGTCCATGACAAAAGCAAATCAAAGGGCTGAGTGTGTGACTCTGCTAGGAGCATGCTCAAGCTCTGGCTCCCCTCAGCACCACATAAATGGCAACGAATTGGTGCGTGCTTATCATCCCAGTACCCTTTAGGTGGAGACAGGAGGATCAGAAATTCCTAATCATCACTTGGTTACACAGGGATATCAAGGCCAGCACAGGCTACCTGAGAGCCTGTTTCAAAAGCAAACCTGTGCAGTGCTGATCAGAAGCTTCCCAACAACACAACACAGGAAGAGCTCCCTTGTGAAGAAAGCCTGCAAAGACAGCATTGGCTCCTGTGCCATCTCCATTCCCTGGGTGGCCAGTTCTTGTCTAGCAAAAACTTAGACATGGGAGAACAGCGACACCATGACAAGGCAGTCACAAAAGCAGAGGAGACGGATGACAGCAGTGGCTGCAGCAGCCACCAAACAGAGGTGTTGACAGGGGTAAGTGCCTAGGGCTGGTGCCTGGAAAACAGGCCTAATAGGATAGGAATGAAATAGATGGGGCCAGCAAAATATATATAGAGAGAGAAAAGGAAGGAAAGGAAGAAGGAAGGAAGGAAGGAAGGAAGGAAGGAAGGAAGGAAGGAAGGAAGGAAAACAGGAAGGAGGGGGAGGAAAGGGAAGGAAGGGAGGGGGAGGAAAACTAAGAGAGCCAACTCACAAAGCTCTTGATGCTCCCCGCCACAGTCTGAGCTGCCCAGAGCAGCATGACACAGATCACCATGCCTAATGCCCTCCAAGGAGGTCTGAGAAAGTCTCTCCATTGACCCCTGAGAGAAAGGCGAACAGCACCCCACATCTCACATTTGGGAGCACAGGCATTTGGAAGGGCAGTAGATAAGAGGACTGTATATTTCTCAGTGCCAGCTCGGGACACTCTTTGCCTTTTTATTTATTCCATTTTTCCATCATTACAGCAAAGCAAAATGTACCACAGTTAAGGTTTGGCCTAGACATTTTCTTTCCTCCTCCTCCTTTCCTACCTCCTTGGATTCCTTCCACAAGGCATGATGGATAAAGTTCACCCTGACCGGACAACCCCTGACAGAGGCTAGCTGACAGAGATCGCTGCCCACTGACAATTCCATCAGCTCCCTGAAGCCGATAAGCTGTCAACCTTTCCTGTAGGCCAACATTCTCTTCCCTGTATGTGACGGCCACCCTCCGGCCTTTTGTGAAACTGTTTGGCAGGACAGATACTTTCAGACTACAGCACTCTTTATTGGTCATCTGCGTTGGCCTCATGTCGTTCTGATAAAAGTTTCATGAACTCACTCTGGCACGGGGAGCAGAGAAACACCAGCTTTTGCTCAACTCCTGCTATCAAAAGGTTCACAGATGCCCTGGCAGTCTGAAAGCAACAGGTGAAATCTCAAGCCTCGGGTAAGGGGGAGGAGGGGAGAACCCCGAGTCTTCCTCTGTGCCCTCAAGAATCCAGGAGACCTCACGAGGTCATGAGGATGGGTGGAGGGAGGCAGTTGTACTGCATGTGCCCATCCCAGTCCCTAGGAAGAACCCATGCCAGCCAAGCCCTTAAGCACCAAGCAGTGATTCTTATGTTTAGTCTGTGATGCTTCAGAGGCCATAGGGTGGCCCTGCCAGGACATGCATCTACATCAACGGCTAGGGACAAAGATGTGATTCTAAACAAACCCAAGAAATCTCCCCTGGCCAGCCGCAAGAGGGAGGACAGTCAGTACATCGCTTGCCTTGCAAGCAGGAGATTCTGACATCGGTCCCCAGACTGTAGGCTTTCCACTTCATCAGACCCTATGTAAAGACACAAAACAAAGCAGCAGCAACAACTGGGCATGACGGCATACACAGGCTGTCCATCTGTATCCATAGCCGGCTGTGACAGGTGGAGACCTGGGGCTCACTGGCCAGCCAACCTAGTCTAAATGGTGAGCTCCAGACAGATGAGAGACCTCAGTTCAAAACTAAAGCAGAAGAGGTGTGTGTATGTGTGTGTGTGTGTGTGTGTGTGTGAGTGTGAGTGTGTGTGTGTGTGAATGTGTGTGAATGTGTGTGTGTGCCTGCCGTACCTGCATATGCTCAGGTTCCCCCTCTATATGTACATATATTTAAAAAACAACAAAACAAAACAAAAGCACCAACACCACCAAGACAACCTAACCTACTCTTCAACAACGCTAACCAAAATTCAAAATGCTTTCCAGTCTGATAGCTGAGTTACTCTCCATGTGTTTACTTAAGCAGTCTGATATTAAAGCAGCACATTTTAATTGCGACAGATCCTCCATTAGCAGTTGGCCACCCTTTGGGAATTTTCTACCAGTAGCAGGCGAATTAATTACTCGAAGTGTTCTCTGAAAAGAAGTTCCAGTAAGGAGAGGCTCTCTCACTAGACAGCCTCACGCTGGCCTGTGAACAGGGACAGCTGTCAGAGCATGTGACAGACTCATGAGACACGACACATTTCACTTCTCTTCCACAAGCCCTTGAGTAATAGCAGAACCTTCACCCCATCACAAAGGTTAGGGTATCTTTTTCTCCCAATCCCCTATACTCTCTACCAGAGGCTCTGAGTTCTCAATGTGAAGCGGGGTATTAGTTTCTAGACAAGCACTGTTGTCGAAGGATCTGTGGTAGTAAGAAGGGGTCAGATTTTTTCATTGGGATTAGGACCTCTTGAAACAGTGTTTCCTGGTGGCTGGAAGTTAGGGGGAAATTCACCAACAATGCTTAACTCTCTGCCAGAATTCAAGTGCCTTCATGTAACAGTGAGCTTTGTTCTCCTTATTATTGATTATTCTTGTTTATGTGAAGTAGGGGCACAGCATACCCTAGCATGGACATGGGATAACTTTGTAGAGTTTGTTTTCTCTTCCAGTTTAACCTGGCTCTCAGGGATCCAACTAGGACCTTCAGGCCTGTGCAAGGAGGAGGACTTATATCTGATGAGCAATTCACCAGCCCTATTCATAAACCTCTTAATTCGTGCACCCCTTTACTATGGGCCAGGTTTGTGGAGAACCTGAAAGCTCACTGACTCCACAGATGCCTGCGATGTCTGGCTTGGGGCTGTAAGTGTAAGAGTACCATTGCTATTGATGCAGTTGAAGGCAAAGCATCTTGAAGAATAACCCACGGCAAGTAGTGAACAGAACTCACTACGCCTTGAAGCTGAGCTTGTCAAGTGTGAATATGCACTCGCATCCCTCAGGGGAAATACTGAATTTGCAGGTGTAGTGCGTGCACAAGCTCCCAGAGCTATGAGGGTCGGCATGTCAGACTTTCACAGGGCAGATTAGAAGTATGGAAACCAGACAGGAACTCATGATGAAGTTTCTGGGCAGAATTCTTCCCCCAGGAAACCCCAGTGCTCACTCTTGTAGTGTACAGCAGAGTCACATGATTGATGGCAACCTCCTTTGGTTAAAACCAGTTAACTACAGCTGCCAATCGCATATGCAGAATACCTTCATGGCAGTGCAGGGACTAAGGTTTCATTAAAAAGCTGAATGGGGGATAGAGAGACCTGAATTTAATTCCCAGACTCCATGACTTGTAAGAAAGAAAGAGAGGAGAGGGGAGGGAGGAGGGAACCGGGTATGGTAGTACAATGGGGAGGTGGACGCAGTATATTCTTGGTGTCTGCTGGCACATCAGCCTAGCTGACTTATTTGGCAAGCTCCAACTAGTGAGGGACCCTCTCTCAAATAATAATTTTTTTTAAGGCAAATGTTTGTCACCTGAGGAATGACACCTGATGTTGCCCTCTGGTTTACACACACACACACACACACACACACACACTACACCTAGCTATCTACACTCAACCCATCCACCCACCTAGCAAGTCTGACATTATTCTCATCTGAGGTAGAGGGTCACTGCATGCAGCAGGGAGACCCGCCATTTTCCCCTTTCTCTGTGGGTTTTAGAGCTGGCAAAATGGAAGGTTGATTTTCTTGCTTTTCACAGCACGTCTCCTCCTACAGCCCTTTCCATCTGCTTTCTCTTGGACTTGGCCTCTTAAGTGATCACAGGCCCAGAGGCCGGCTCGCCATCTGGGCCCACGCTGAAAGACTCGATCTCAGAATGGGTTTTAATTGCAGCTGGCATTTCAGAGTCAGACACTCAGGCCACCATCTGGCAGACAGCGATGTGGTTTGCCATACCGGCAGCTCACACCCACGGCTCAGGAGACCAGGTGGGATCAGCCCACTGGCCTGTCACATGGCTTCCCACCCAGACAAAGAAGCAAGTCAGTGAGAATCAGGAGTTCCCACTCCTCTCTGATATAGCAGACAATTACTGCGAGCCATCCAACAGATGCAAAAATGCTTCCTAATTGAGTTTCAGGGTTTTTTTTAAAAAAAATGTTTTGAGTCCACTTCCCTGTGTCATTAAAGTATTTTGCCATGGGAGAGTGGAGAGTGTGTCTCCAGGTGGCAATGTCCTGTGGTCCCTGCGCATCTGTGCTAGATGGCTCTCACTCAGCTTACTGTGAAATCAGGGAGGTGAAAGGAAGGTGACAGTGGTCACAGGACTTTATTAAACGGGCTGTGGGGATAGTGGTGTTTGGTCAGCAAAGTGTTTGCCTGGCAAGGCATGAGGACCAGAGTTCAATCCCAAAACCCACATAAAATGCCAGAAGCAGCACACACTTGTAATCCCAGTAATCGGAGGCAGAGACAGGAGGATGCCTGGGACTTGCTGTCAGTCAGCACAGTCTACTTGGTAATCACCAGGTCTGTGAGAGACACGGTCTAGAAAAAGGGGGGTGACGTTCTCCCAGAATGTGATCAAAGGTCATCCTCTACCCCTAACATATATACACAGTCATGCATACATATACAAGACACTTCATTAGCATTTTATTAAAACCTGTCAAAATGACCAAGTTAACGCTCTGAAATCTATTTGAAATGTCTTGTGCTTCCTGCTTAGTAAATAAAACAATCTCAACAAACAGTGAAAGAATCAGGGTCACTACAAATGCCTGGCCCACGGGGGCTCCTCCTCTTCCCTGTTGCTGAGAAAAGAAAAAATATTATGGTATATGGTAACTGTTTCTGTTCTTGACATCGGAGAGTAAGGACTTGAAGACAGAGCCCTGAACTGCACGAGGACAGAGAAACACAGACGACAGTGGGCTCGGGCCTCCCTGCCTTGTTCTAGGGAAGTTCATCCAAGTCTGGCATGGTATGAATCTCACTTGCAATCCCAAAATCTGAGAGGTTGAGGCAGGAGGATTGAAGATAGCCTGAGCTACATAGTAAGTTCCAGGCTAGCCTGGGCTACAGAGTGAGACCCTACTTCAAAAACGTTTTTGAAAGGAGAGAGAGAGAGAGAAAGAGAGGGGAGCAGAGGAAAGTAAATGGAAGAGTGGGATGGAGGAGAGAGAGGAGGGGAGGGGAGGAGGGAGGGAGAGAGAGAGAGAGGGAGAGACAGAGAGAGAGAGACAGGGAGAGAGAGAGAGAATGAATTAACAAGAAGAGAGAGGGAGAAAGAGATGAAGGAAGAAAGGAGGGGCAGGCCAAATTCTGTCGTGAGCTGGCCAAGGTATGGGGCACAAACACTCCCGGAGTGGGTGTAAGCCTGCATTTGCTCTGGAGAGTCTACACTATCTATGAAAAGGGCAAATGCAAATATAACCTCTCACTTCTGACAGCTTCACTGCCCTGCCACAGCAAACTGTGCCGCAGAGTGGTCCAAAGCAGGACTGCCGAAACTACTGCAGATGCAGATGCAGATAGGGTTCAGAGTGGACACATGAGCAGGATAGCTCCCCAGGCCCTAGAGATGTGTTCTCCAACCCCACCCCTGCCTCTCTGTGTGCAAGATACTGCTGTTCCTTGGACTGTGCTCATGTGTTGGGCATCCTTATGCTTCTGAGAAGTTTGGGCAGTGGGAGCATCCAGCAACTTCACCCAAAGGCAAAGGCAAGTTCTTTCGGGGCATCTTGTCTAGCTGGGTCCTTGGGTGACAAGCCCCAGTGGGCCGAGTCTCTCCCCTGGAGGTCATCCTGGCGCTTTAGGGTTGTCCACTATTCATAAGATTGGCTTTGGGACAAATCAGTTACAAAAGGCAAGAAGACTAGAAGGGCAGAGGAAGAGCTCCCAGCAGACGTGGTATAGCTAAGACCAGAACCCCCACCCAGACTGTGCCCGTTTGAGTTGCACTGTTCACTGCTCTGTAAAGAGATTTGTATAAACTCAATGTCTGGTTAAAATGTCCAAGTTAAAGGTTGATAAATAAGTCACTTGTAGACTGCCTTCCTGTGGCTCCAGGAAGAATTCTGTACTATCCAGGTTGTTAGGATGGGACAGGGGCAGAGGAGCAGCTGCCTGCACATGTACACCAGGCTTACGATACTCGTTCTCTGGAGAGAATTTGGCTGGGAGGGTTTCATCAACTTCCATTAATAGCTTGTGAGTCTTAATGCTCACTGCAGCTCTTTCAAGAAAAGCACATAGACACAAATTTATATTCACCCAGCAAGTAAATTAAGGAATTAAGTAATAATTATCTATATTTCTTAAAGATTAATCCAATAGCTACTTCAGGGGAAACTTGGCTGTCCCTGAAGAGTTTAAAAATATATATTTGGCAAGGATGTTTTTAAAAAGCCATTTATAGATAAAACAAACTAGGTGAATGGAAAGGTAATCTTTTTTTTTTTAAGTCCCAAACATCAAATAACTAAACGAGTTTCATCTCCCTCATTCCTTGCTTAGCAAGTCAAGCAACTCCAAAACCTCCCCAGTATAGGTTCTTTGTCACTAGGAAATGAAGGGATTTAGATTCTCTAGGCACTCAAGGAGAATCTCCCCCTCTGTCTCCCTCTCCCTCTCTCTCTTCCTCTCCCTCTCCCCCTCCCTCTTCCTCTTCCTCCCTCTCCCTCTCCATTCTTCTTCCTCTCCCTCTCTCTCTTCTTTTCCCTCTCCCTCTCCCTCTCTTGTCTCTCTGAACACCTCCCTCTCCTTTTGGTGTTACATGTCTGTGTCAAGTCAACGGAGTTAACTAGACCAAGGGCAATTCCAGGTTCAGCCTTGGACTTTCTTCGGAGCCATGCATAGCATCCAGCCAGTACATTTCCTAAGCAATGACAAGTACCTTGGGGCTAAGATGGAGACTAGACACCTAAGAACAATATGTGAAAATGTTGTAAGGCAGAGGAGGCATGACTCCACCCTCTCATTAGATAGGTAATGCTCCATACAACAGTGGAATAGTGTACCATAAGGAAAAACATGGGGAAAGAATGGGAAAGGGGACCGCTGAGATGGCTCAGTGATTAAGAGCATTCGTTGTTGGTTTGTTTTTTTGTTTTGTTTTGTTTTGTTTTTTCAAGACAGGGTTTCTCTGTGTAGCCCTGGCTGTCCTGGAACTCACTCTGTAGACCAGGCTGTCTTCGAACTCAGAAATCCACCTGCCTCTGCCTCCCAAATTCTGGGATTAAAGGTGGGGCGTGCCACCACCGCCCAGCAACAACCATTTCTAAGAGTCCCAGAGGATCTGACCCTCTTCTGACCTTCTCTGACCTCCACAGGCACAGTCATGCACATGCTACAGTTACATGCACACAGGTAAAACATGCATACACATACAAAGAAAATACATTTATGTAATTAAAAAATACTGGTAATTATCTGTTTATAGATGATTTTCAAGATGATTAAGAGCATGGTAAATCTGTTCTGGTGTGCTAATAGAAGGCAGCAGTTTAAGGACCCTGATGAATGTTTCTGGAAGTTTGAATGGATGGACATATGCTACATGGTACATTCTATTACCCCTGTACTACACAGCATTCAACAGATAAAACAGAATCAGCTGTTATTATAATTGTTGTAAATTATAAAGGCTCAATAGGGAGATATGCTGGGGGGATTTCAGCGGAATCTCCTTTAGTGATGCCAGCCTCCCCCAACAGGAAAACCTGGTAAGAGACTCGGCAACAACCCAGAGAACCTTGCTATTATGGATGTTAGAGGGATAGCGTGTCTGAGCTTGGAGAGCAGAGGAGGTCTCTGAATTCAAGGGGAGGAGTGTCTGAACTCAAGGGGAGGAGTCTCTAAACTAGTCTCTGAGGTTAGTAGATTAGCGAAGGTTTTAGATAGAACATAATTTAAGAAACTACTCCCATGGCCCCACCTGGTCGTGGCAATGCTACATGGTAAGAGTTTAGAAACATATGGGAGGTTCTAGATATGAACCTTCTAGAGGAACCAACCCCTAAATGGCACCCTCTGTGTTCAATAGTAAGTGTGCTCGAGGATCTTTAAAACACCCTTCGAGAACCAAAGCAACTGTTTTAAACTGTACATGGACTGGGATGTAGCTCAGTGGTAGAGCTCCCGCCTTGACTCCAATCCTTGGGTTGTGCGCGTGCGTGCGTGTGTGTGTGTGTGTGTGTGTGTGTGTGTGTGTGTGTGTGTTCATAACCAACTTGGAACTGACCACTTAAGAGCAATGATCAACTGTGAGGCCCTTCTGCTGACTTCTTGCACATTTACCAGGTGAGAACCAGCCTGCCCAACAACATGCTAATTAGAACGTTGCTATGGTGACAGAGCAAAGAGGCACCTTAGAATGATGGGATTCTGAAATACTGAAGTGAAGTTGCCTTGCATACAGCTTTCTTTCTCAGAGACAGAACTGACACATTTAGATTCATAGCCAAGGAGAAGTGGAAAAGAACTCAGGTAGTGCAACATCAGGTATCCAGGAAAGAGGTGTTCTGTGCATCCAAATATACAGAAAACATTTTCCTTTACTCTCTCCTCAAAGCCATTTCCTTACATGAAGGCTAACTGAATAATTCTGCCTTCCAATTAGTTCTGGAGGAGAGTTTGGCAAGTGGGAAATTCAAGCAGAAAGTACAAGTAGAAAAGCCTCCAAACGCAGCCTCACCCAAAGTGGGTGAGCAATCAGCTACTCAACTCTCTGCATCTCTTCATGGACCAAACAGGCCAGTTGGTTATGATAATCTTTAAGGTCTATTCATTTTGCAAAACATTCTCAATCCAACTCCCATGAGCTGGGAAATCTAAGTGTTTCAGTCCAGCTAAAAAGAATAAGATATTATAATTTAGCCTACGGGGAAAGGGGTTGGGCTGGGGAGACAGCTCAGTGAGTAAATTGTTGCCATGCGGACATGAGTACCTGAGTTCCATTGCTAAAGCCCACATCAAAAAGTGTGGTGGTACATGCTTGTAATCCCAGTGTGGGGAAGGGGAGACGGACAGGCAGATGCCCAAGGCTTGCTGGCCAGCCAACCTCTTGAATCAGTAAGCACCTGACAGCTTCCACAAAGTGGAAGAGGCCAGGTGGCTGCACAGCTAGACATCTACCAGGCCTGACAACTGAGGTCCACGTGTCCCAAAGCTGCTCCCTGCCCTCTACACACAAGAGCACACACATACACACACTAGCTCACGCACGAGCATAGACCAAGAAAGGGTTTGGAGGTCCATTGTCCTGTTTGCTTTATTTGTTCAGTGAGACTCCCTCCCTTTTCAACTTCCATGTCCCCACCCAAGGCTCACATACAAACCCTGATCACTGCAGCTGAGCAGGTTCTCAAGACTAAACTCCCAATGCCATCTGGGTGTCACGAGTTCAGAGGAAGGGAAATTCTGCCACGTGACCAAGGACCACTTTCCAAACAGAGGCTGTAGGCATTTCCTCTGATTTCTTTCAGGGTAGAAGAGGAAGCTCTAGTTCAGAGCTCAGAGCCAGCATTTACTGTAAGGATTTCAAACCCTCAGCTTTAGAAGGGCCAGTGTTTACTTGACACCTCTGGCCTCAGCTTGAATGGTAC
>JADRCC010560647.1:0-12763 GCA_019843855.1 Hylomyscus alleni
TACATTAAAGGCCATTTATCTTTCAGCAAATTTTAGCAAACAATAAATATTTCTGACATTTATATGCCATGGTTCTGATGGGGCAATGAGTAAAATTTTTTGTTTCTTTACATTCAGATTTAATGCTTTTTATAATCGCTAAGTGGAGCTTGCTAGCGGTAAAACTGTAGCACTGTTACAGTGATGTCAGTTTCGACGTGATCAGCACCACCGTGCCTATAATGTGTCTAGTACTATAATTAATAAAATGTTGGATCTTGTTGGATTCTTTATTAAAAGTACACTAGCTAGCTAATAGGATTTACTTCCTTTTTTCCTCCAAAATAAATTCTTTTACAAATTCTTGAATTTTTCATGTATAAATAGATCAGAAATTATATGTCTCATTCTTAAATTAGGTATACATATATGTATATATATATACTATTATTTTCAATACAACTTGTATACTTCTTTCAGCTACCAAAAATTCACAACCATTTTTACATGAAATTTACATTTTTCTATGTACAGTTATTTGTAGAAGGTTATTGCAAAACTAACTGTGCAAATAGATTACACTGTCATCACCACATACCAATCTTTGAGGAAAATATTGGCTAAAAAATAAATATTTCTGCACAGATTATTTCGAAAGCATCATGATTCCATGCTACAGTATGTGCATAAAGACTACGAAGTAGTATGTGTTTTGGTTGATTGTTTCATTTAGCTTAAAGCATTCCAGAGTTTCATGTAACAGCATGTAGTGAGCTTCCTTACATCAGATGACTGACATTTTCAAGTGATCACACATGTTTCTTTTCTGAAATACATTATTCATTGAGTGGCAAACCTTCTTGGATAATACATTTTCTCATCAGAATTATAAAATGGAAATTTTAGCTATAAAGAGGTCACGTGTCTTTTGTCCAAATCAGTAGGAGCCTTGGAGTAAAGTAGGGATTTCTGGGTAGTGGGTGTGTGTGTGTGTGTGTGTGTGTGTGTGTGTGTGTGTGTGTGTGTGTGAGTTTTGACCACCTGGGAGAAGAGTACCATGCCATTTCATTGCTGTTGTAGCTCTGTGAGCCCTTGAGGAGAATGTAGGAAGAGCTCATCAAAACTTTACTGATCCTTCAATTTTCCACATAATTAGCAGTGAGAGATATGGGATGGACTCCATATTTTATGCACTCAAATGGAGTATAAATTAAAATGAAAACTGATACTCTCAGAAGACTCATAGTTGTGGTTATTCACAATTGTGAGTTCTTAAGTTACATCATCATATACCAGAGGAAGACCAAAGAACGTGAGTTAAATATATAAAGCTTTGAAATCACAGGTGCACCAAATTATTTTAAATCTTTCAAAACATCTTAACTTATGGAAGCAACAGATGACAGATTACAGTTTAGGAATTAAACTAAGTTTTGGCATTAATTATAAAGCAATGACCTTGTTCCCATTGCTACTTCTCATAAATAGAAGTTTTTAACGGAACTCTACTGCAATTGTTCTTGCCGTGTGTGTTTAAAAGTCCAATCGTGTCTGGTAGAGTAAGGGATCAGATTAACTGAGTATACAGTTTTGTATACATTCCATTTCTATAAATATTTTATTCCCATGTAGTAATAACATGGTAGTTTTAAGTAACTTCCAATTAGTCATCTCTCAACTTCCATGTAATAATTAGGAAAATAATCTTTGTGAGTTTCTTCCCATGTTGTCATATTCCAAGTCATGCCTTCTGTGAGTTTTCTTCTTCAGTACTGGACATTGAAATAAAACACTTTTTTTTTTTTTACCACAGAAGACTCTAATGACATTCTAAGCATGGACCCTGCTCAATCACGATACTTAATATTTTACAAAGCATTGAAACTATCCTTTTAGTTTTCAAAATGTTAATATCCCTTTAAGAACCCCAAGCAAACAGCTCTGAATGAGGTCATGCAGGGATCAGGGAGAGGATGGGTAACCTATCTCAAATCTAGACAGCATCTGCAGTGTGGATACATCAGTCGACATATGTTGACCAAATACCTGGGAGGAAACGCAGGAGAGGTGGCCCCAACACTAACACTGTCTCCTTTTAGCAACCCCATCTTTGGCAGGTGCTTGAAAACCACTTTGTAGATTTCTATTCCACAATAAGTGTCTGTGTGAAGAGTTAGGTGGAAGAAAGAGTGATGGAGATGTTTTCACATGGTAATCAATAACACAGTGGTCAGTGCTACTGTGCCACAGTCCGAGCACCACTCAGACAATGTGCATGTCACAGGATGAACCTGAACCTTCACACACTGCAAGGCTCACACACTTCCACTGTACACTGTACATTTCAGGGAGATATTTCAGAAATCATTTCTATTTACGTGGTTTTGAATCCTGAGGTTCACTTTAGGGTTTCCCCTCAGTCATAGCAGAAAAGGTAGGATTTGATTTCAGGTTGACCACACCGAACATTTTGTCATTTCCAGCACTCCACACTAGAACTCGGGTGTTTAACATCTACAGAATGTATTTGTGCGGTGAGGGAAAAGATCTGAGGGATCTGAGGGCCTGAGGGTGCCATTACCCCAGGGAAGCTGTAGTCTCTGTAAAAACAGTAACTGTGTTTACTTTCAAAGTTGAATTTTGTAAATGGTTTCAAATGTCCATCTGGGAACTATGTCACATCTAAGGGGACAGTGGACAGTGCACTAGCCTTTATAGACTATACTCTAGGAGCTTTGAGTTGGACAGGTCACCCTGAATTTAACAGTTCAGATTAGGAGTGTGTGTGTGTGTTTAACAGTGAAAGTAATATCTCACCACCATTATTGTCAGTATTATTTCCTTAAAGCCTCAGCGCCAATAGCACACCATAAAGGGGAGCTTGTAGCTACAGTTAAGTTATTCTGAGTCAAAAGCTTTAGTCATGGAAACAAGGACATAGTTACTTAGCACTTGTGCAAAAGAAAATTATTTGTCTTCCTGATTGTCTTTAATGTCATGTTCAGGGAGTAGGGGTGGATTTTAGAATCTTTTTTTTTTTTTAAGTACCTATTTTGTGCCAGGCACTTTTCTTTACTTGATTTTTGTTTCTTCTCAAACTTTAGCGAGGCATGGACTATAATCTCATTTTTACAGGATCAAGGAAAAACTCAAAGTGGGCAATTCCCTCAGGATCATATAACATGTGAATAAAATAGTTACTGTTAGGATCGAGTTGGCGTGACTACAGGGTGTGCATTGTGGACTTCAATGTTTTAGTGTGTGTACAGACCCTGTGGAGGATTGCTCACTGAAGGCTGGGGTCCAGCCTTCACATTTCTGACTTAGTAGCTCTGAGATGAGACCCAGAACCATTTGTTTCAAAGTTCTTGGGTGATATGAGCACTGCTAACGTCAGAACCACAGTTTGAGGACACTCCCTAGCAACCTGCCTTCCCAGGCTCTCTCCGAATGACCAGTATTGGCATATTTATGTTACTGCAAAAAATGTGACCACAAATGAAATAAAAATTGAACTTTCTGACCTAAAAGTTTCTAACATTAAATAAAAAGCCCATTAACATGTCAAGACTATATTTTTTGGTGTTGCTTCATCCATGAATAAACAATATAGAGTCCCTTATATTAAGTTATAGCCAGAGTTATAGTTCATTTCTAACAACTGACTACTGAATTGCTTTTTTCCGGCTATAAAATAATATTACTTATTATTAATTTCTCCTTTGTATGAACTGAAGAGGTGGTACATTTTATCCTTATCTATGGTGTGTAATGAAAATGACATTTGGATACAAATGCTTTCTCCTAGGTGTTTTGGAACCATTGTGCAAGTTCAAGCCTTGAGATCTAAAATGCACATATGACTCCCGATTCCCAATGTCAGGATGGCCTCTCCCCTGACAATAAAACTTAAATCTCACAGCCTCCATTATAATAAACTTGAAATTTACACTGCCTCAGATTGGCCCCCTGCTTTTCCCTGTTTGTCGAACTAGTGAGTATTATATTAAAAACATCACTTCTGTATTTTTTATTCCTGGTTTTCTCATCAGCTAATTAAAGTATGGGGCTCCCCTCTGGGATAAAATGATGAGTCTTGGCGGCCATTCTCTGTCCTGCAATTAATAGCAGCAGGAGAACATCTCATCCAAGTAAACTTTAAGATAGCATTTTTTAAAGGACGTGGGACCAGACACTAATTTTGGGTTAAGAGCAAAAGGTGTTAACATCAATACTTCTAATTCCCTCTAAGGAAAGCAATCGCTATACTGAGGTTAGCCTGGTGCAGAAGTTAGACCTGGCCTTGGGCAAGACTCCAAGTCGGAGGTGACAGATTGCTTTTGCTATGGATGATAGGTAGGATAATGCTATTTTAAAGCTATTTTTAGGGTGCATATTGTAATCAAGATAATTGCTTTTATTACCCATAAGTCAGTTAAACTATCTTTCATCTGACATTTATGACTATGTATATCTATATGTTGCTTGGGACACTTTTAAAACTAATATTCTATAGAAAAACAAAAAAAGATCTTTTTATATTCCTACACAGTCCCCTGAGACTTAACAATTTAAACAGCAAACAATTTACTGTATGTAAAGAATTAAGAAGGGAATGGGTTTGCGTTGTGCTAGAATTTAAACCAGGTGGAGCTTGTACATGACCCATCACCTTCCCTTCCCCGTGTGCCCAGTTTCTACAAAGATGTATATACACCGAGGCTTTCACCAGGCTGAATTGTATGCACATCATACCCAATACTGCACCAGAAGTATTCACTAATCAAACAATTAGACCTCTGTCCCTCACCTGCTAAATCCCCTCTCTTAACCAATGAGCAAGCTCTCATGGATTGAATCTGAATGTTCAGAGAGCTTAGGCAGAACAGTCGTTAGGAAACTTGTTACAGCTGCAGAAATGTGCCCTGAAATGAAAATACAGTCCCTACAGTGTGTGGCACCTCATTCAAATGTCTGTTGAATGAATGACTGAAAGTGTCCTTTATTCTACATTTGTATCTGTACCATATCAAACGATCTGCGAAGCCCATTCTAATTTTCTGTAGTTTTGTTGACTTGACTGGTCTTTGCCATGAGTGTGCAGCCACCTAGGATTACTTTCCTTAAATTAAGTGAGAATAAGAACATTCCCTATGTACAGATTCTCTCAGATACCCAGGTCAGACTGGCAAATTCTGTGACTGCTTCAAAATATATAGGGAACAATTTAAGGTCACTCTATAACCACATTTTAAATACAGCAGTAGTATTACACATATTTAACAAACTACTCGCATTTGAAGTGGATTGACAGGTTAGTGTCGAAGTATTCATTGACCAAGAAATCCACTTAATAATATACAGTTAGTATATTGTCAAAAGGTCTGTGGGAACATAAGAATTAGTATAAAAACCAGGTGTTTGTTTTCAGAGTATTTGTTCAGAAGAAAAGAACACAGTAGTTCAGTGTCTAAAAAATTTAAAATTATGATTGAGTTCAAAATGAATGGTTACCTAGAGTCTGACTATTCATCAAATGCAAGGCTTATCCCATATAAAAGTCTGAAGAAATTGTGAATGTCCTTTTGTGTAAGTAGCATGTTAAGAACCATGCTCAACACACAAAATAATCTTCCATTTTAGTCCTCAGGAAAATGTACTGCTGTAAATATTTTAGGTAGTTAGTAAATGTAGCTACTGCAGAATTTACTCGAGAGACCGTGTTATTCTCTCACTAATGTTCTCCAGTATTCTGAAGACACGCTTGAGGGAGCACTGTGCCTCCTCAATCTGTCCAAAAGTAGGGCCAAAATTCACACAAGATCTTTCTGTTCTCCTCCCACTGGCCTGCCTGAAAGCAGGGTTTAGATTCTCCTCACTGACAGACTGACTGACTGCTCACTGGCCCAGAGACTACAGGCAACTGCTTCCCACGGTTTCCTCACCTTTGGAAGCTTGGGACAGCTTTGTGCTGTCATCTTACCAAAATGAGTAACTCTTGATGAAGGTTTTCTAGGGACATGAAACCAGGGCTTGCGTTCCTGTTGAAACTTCATATGGATTTTCTTCCGTGTGACCTGAAGTTTACTAAACCCACCTCCGTCTACCTTTCATATGCCTGTCCCTGTAAAAATGTATGGAGGAAGAACTATATCTTTTGGGATTTGGGGATTTTGTTCACTTTCTGTCTGCTGTGTACAGCTCAAACCTTGCATTGTTTTTTATTATCAAAGGAAATGAATGTAAGTAACTTTAAACATGTCAATACAGAAGGATGTCTGTTCTCCAAAGCAACTAGCTTCTCTTTACCTCCCTTCCTAACCTTTTCTAAGTTGAGGATCATCTGAGTTGTACTCATGAACTCTTTTATTCCTTGGTTTGTTATTTGCTTGGAAGGCATTTTCATAATGAAGCACTGGATCAGTAAAAGCGGTCAGTAGGAGTCTCCATGCAAGAGAAACTGGAGTTCCCTAACATGCACATGATTTGAAAAATAAAATTCAAAAAACAAGGTGCCTTGAGATGCTGGCAGTTTTAACATTTGGAACCAAAAAGCTCTTATTATATATTTACATCCTAACTGCTCAATGTTACCTTACAAGCTTCAATTTAGGAAAAATATACAGTACTTTTGCATATAATGGTACCTTGTGAGCCCCTGAGTCAAGTAGAGAGGATTTAAATACAAAAAGGAAAACAGCCATTAAAAGCACTTACATTGGATGTGGAGGAAATAGTACAAAAGGGTTACTTTCCTGGAAGACCAGGATCAGAAACATGCCTATGGAGACCCAAGATCCCTACAGTGCTTAGGGAGGAGTCTGGCAGAGATGGATGCCTGATGGGGTGAAGGTAAGTTTTTCTTTGCCGCGGGTCAAGCTCTGATGACACATCACTGTCTTGTTTTAAAAGGGAAGTCAAGTTGTCTTCTGAAGCTGTGTTCAGGCGCTTTCTGCTCGAGAGTGATTCTTTGGATTTGAGTTTGGATTTTTCAAGGTCAAGAAATTCAGGACACTAGTAGAAAGAAAAGAAAATGCACTTTTACAATTCACTCCAACAGTGAACTAAAATTATGTCCATGTAACTCACCCAGATGTGCATTTTCTACCCAGTTATTATATGTGACTAAGGGTATTAGCCAACCTCTGTCTCCTAAAATGGTCTAGACATTAAGGGGTCTGTTATCTCTGATAAAGAAGTTAACTTTCACTCTAAAGCCAGATTTCAAAGTTCAGTTCTGTTTTGTTTTGTTTTCTAAGTATTCAACTTTGAGTTGTTTGGTTTTAATTAAAAATAAGACTAAGACTTAATAGATTAAGAAATGTTTTATCTAAGAAGGAAAGAGATAAAGGAAATAAAATCACCATTCCTATCAGAAATTACAGTCTAAACCAACTAAAAACAAAGAATAAAAAATATAGTTACCTGTCTTTCCTAGCCATGAAAGCCAGTCACATAAATTAACTTTTTATTTTGGAAAGATTGCCATTCTTTTTCTTCTGACATGCTAACTTTTGTTGGCATGTTGTTTCACTTTCTAGATTATTTTACATTTAATTTCCACACAGAAATGGTCACAAGATTGTCTACAAATTCTTTTTTTCTTTTTACATTTTTTATTAATCCAATCATTTATATCTCAAATGATATCCCAATTCCTGGTTACCCCTCCACAAACCCCTCATCCCACATATGCCCTCTCCCCACTTCCCTTAGCTTCTATGAGAGTGCTCCCCGTGAACCACCCTCTCCTGCTCCACCCCTCCAGTATCCCCCTATGCTGGGGCATCAAACCTCCACAGGACCAAGGGTCTCCCCTCACATTGATGTCAGACAAGGCCATCCTTTGCTCTATATGTATCTGGAGCCATAGATCCCTCCTTGGTTGGTGGACTAGTCTCTGGGAGCACTGGGTGGTCTGGCCAGCTGACATTGTTCTTCCTATGGGGTTGCAACTCCCCTCTGCTCTTCCAGTCCTTCAGTAAGCTCCCTCGCTAGGGTCCTCAAGCTCAGTTTGATGGCACTGGTCATTTGCTGGCAGAATCTCCCAAGGAACAGCCACACCAGGTTCCTGTCAGCAAGTGCCTCTTGGCAACAGTGTCAGGGTTTGGTGTCTTAGGTTTGGTTGCCCACCATGCTTAAATAACTGAAAGGGGCAGTATTAGAAGGCTTAGAATCAGGATAGAGGATCCTTCACATGCCTTATCTTACCATGTATATTATCATTCATCTGATAAAGACAAGAAGACCCGGGCACAGATGCATTTGCCAATCTGAAAGCGCTAGTCCAGTTCACTAGCATCTCTCTTCCTAGCATCTCTCTTCCTAGCATCTCTTCTTCTCAAGGACCCATCCTGGTTTTTGGTACTGTAGCAAGTTGCAGGTTTTTCTCTCTACTTGTGTTGTTGATTTTGTTTTTTAATTAATAAAGAGCCATCCCTTACCATAAAACCCTTACAGCATGCCAGTTTACGTAGGTTGACTCTTGAGTAATAACTTTTCCTTTTAAATAATTGTTAATGTTTAGGGGAAGGGAAAGATACTGTCTAGTAAGCACAACAGCTCTAGTTTTACTATTAGCAGCCAAATGAAATGCCAATCTTGGGGAAGTAGGGACATGAGGATCCCTGAGGACTGCTGGACAGCCAGACTAGCCAAGCTAGCCAAGTCAGTGATGTAGGTTCAGTGAAAGAGCTGTCTTAAAAATAATAATAATGTACCTGTCTCAAAAAACGGGACAGAGAACTATCTAGAAAGAAACCTGATGCTTGTCTTCTGGCCTCTACAGGCATACATCCACACACAGACACAGACAGACAGACAGACAGACAGACAGACACACACACACACACACACACATACACACACAACACACAAGCATGCACACATAAATATTACTGTTTAAATTTTTGTTTAAGTCTGTTATTTGCAAATAATGATATCTTGATGCCTTCCTTTCCAATTTGTATCCCATTGACGTCCTTTTGTTGTTTAATTGCTCTGGCTAGAACTTTGAATACTGTATTGACTAAACAGGGAGAGAGTGGGCAGCCTTATCTTGTCACTGATTTTAGTGGGATTGCTTAAAGTTTAATCCCTTTAATTTGATTTTGGCTGTTGGTTTGCTGTGTTTTGTTTTGTGTTTTTTTTTTATTATTAATTTTAGGTATGTGCCTTGAATTCCTGATATTTCTAAGACTTTTAACATGAAGTGGTTGTGTATTTTGTCAAAGGCTTTTTTTTAACCATCTAATGAAATGATCATATGATTTTTTTCTTTCAGTTTGTTTATATAGTGTATTACATTGATGGATTTCCATATATCGAAGTATCCCTACATCCCTAGGAGGAAGCCTACTTGATCATGGTTAATGATCATTTTCATATGTTCATAGATTCAGTTTGTGAGAATTTTATTTAGTATTTTTGCATCGATATTCATAAGGGAAATTGGTCTGAAGTTCTCTTTCTTTGTTGAATCTTTATGTGGTCTAGATATCAGCATAACTGTGGCTTCATAGAATGAATTGGGTAGTGTTCCTTCTGTTTCTATTTTGTGGAATTTGAGAAGTATTGGTATTGGGTTTTCTTTGATGGTCTGATAGAATTCTGCACTAAAACCATCTGGCCCTGGGTTTCTTTTGGTTGGGTGACTTTTAGTGACTCTTTCTTTTCCTTAGGGGTTATGGGACTGTTTAGATAGTTTATCTGATCCTGAGTTAACTTTAGTGTGTGGTGTTGGTCTAGAAAATTGTTCATTTAATCTCAATTTTCCAGTTTTGTTGAGTATAGGCTTTTGTAGAAGTATCTGAGGATTTTTAAAATTTTTTTCTCAGTTTCTGTTATATTTTCCTTTTCATTTCTGATTTTGTTAATTTAGATACTTCTCTGTGCTCTTTAATTAGTTTGGCAAAGGGATGCTCTATCTTGTTCATTTTCTCAAAGAACTAGCTCTTAGTTTAATTGATTCTTTGTGTAGTTCTCTTTGTTTCTAATTGGTTGATTTCGGCTTGATTATTTCCTGCATTCTACTCTTCTTGGGTGTGTTTGCTTCTTTTAGTTCTAGAGCTTTCAGATGTGCTGTTAAGTTGCCAGTATATCCTCTCTCAAGTTTCTTTTTTGAGGCACTCAGAGCTATGAGTTTTCATCTTAGCACGGTTTTCCTTGTCTCTCATAAATTTGGGTATGCTGTGCTTTCATTTTCATTAAATTATAGAAAGTCTTTATGTTCTTTATTCATTTCTTCACTGACCAAGTTAACCCAGGATTGTTCCTGCCTAAAGGAACCACAGGGATAAAAAAATATGAGCAGAGACTGAGAGAAAGACCATCCAGAGACTGCCCAGCCTCGGGATCCATCCCATCCACAGACACCCTGACACCATTTCTGATGCCAAGAAGTGCTTGCAGACAGGAACCTGGTATGGCTGTCCTCTGAAAGGCTTTGCTGACCCTTGACTAAGTGACATGCAGATACTCAAGTCAACCATTGGACTGAGCTCGGAGACCCCAATGGAATAATTAGGGGAAGGACTGAAGGAGCCGAAGGGGATTGCAACCCCATAGGAAGAACAATATCAACTAATCGGACCCCTCAGAGCTCTCAGGGACTAAATCACCAACCAAATAGTACATGTGGGTTGGTTCGTACCCCACCTCCCACATATGTAGTGGAGGATTGCTTATCTGGCATCAGTGGGAGCAAATGTGCTTGGTCCTGTGGAAGCTTGTTTCCCCAGTGAAGGGAGATGCTAGAGGGGTAAGGCATGCGTGGGTGGGCAGGTGAGTGGGGGAGTACCATCTTAGAGGAAAAGGGAAGGGGAAGGGGAGGGGTATGGGAGGGTGGAGGGAGTTTGTGGAGGGGAGACCAGGAAGGCAGATAGCATTTGAAATAAAAACCAATAAAATAACTTTTTAATACGTTTGTCATTTGCAACTTTTTAAGGGCACATATTGCAAAACACAAGCCCAATTTATAGAAACTCTTGAGCATAAACAGATGGGAATGCAAATCTATGTTTCCCATAAGTGAGTCTTACTCAGGTGATCCCTGGAGATAGGCTCAAAGAGTCACCGTCAGTTTTGCAATATCTACACTCACTTGTGAGGAGGGGCTGAAACTCCGGTCTGTCTTAATGGATGCTCTGGGGTGACTGGTTCTCAGCAGATGGAGGATGGGCCTCTGGTACTCTGCTCCTGCAGTCACCATGCTGTAGGCTGGAGGGACTACGGTGGCTTGTTTCTGCAGGAGCTGTAAGATGGCCTGGATGTCCGTTGTCATTTGGGATTCAAGTCTGCAAGATACAGAAAAGGGAAAGGTAGCTTTAAATAGTTCTGACCTGCAAAAATATCTCAGACAGTATCGGGAGTGTCAACAGACAGAACTACATGGAGCTGCTCTAAACAGGAGAAGGGCAGGGGTAGAGACTCTCCCATTTGAACCTTTCTATAGAATCATTACTCTGATACAGACCATCGATTTCTTATGCATATACTAACAGAAAAAGAGCATTTGTACAATAAGCTTTATCTTTACAAAACTTTATCGATTTTAACATTTAAAACACATTTGGAATATTGTGATCAGTAATCATTTGATTTCGATTAGGTATTCTCTTAAGTCTGTGAACTGCTTTTTTTCCCTCATTCAAAGACGAACTCGGTAACATCTTTCTTTATGATTACCACATCTCAGGCAAACATCTTACAAAACTTTGTAGTTTCACTACATACTGGCTAGTCTTGTGTCATCTTTACACACAGACTAGAGCTAATGTGAAAGAAGGGAACTACAATTGAGAGGGCATCTCCATATGACTGGCTGTAGGCGTTTTCTTAATTAGTGATCAATGTGGAGGGCACAGTTCATTGTGGGTGGTGCCCTCTCTGGGTTGTGGTCCTGAGCACTATGAGTAAGCAAATGGAGCAAACCATGAGGAGCAAATCAGTGAGCAGCATCCCTCCATGACCTCTGCATCAGCATCCCTCCATGACCTCTGCATCAGCTCCTGCCATGACCTCTGCATCAGCTCCCGCCTCCAGGCTCCTGCCCTGTGTGAGTTCCTGTCCTGACTTCCTTTGGTGACTACTGTGATATGGAAGTTTAGGTCTAATAAACTCTTTCCTCCTCAGGTTGCTTTGGTCATGGTACTCCTCCCACCCCCATCTAATACTTAGTGCTGTTGAACATTAAATTTCTTTCCTGTCTGTGGCCCAGAGCTTTGAGACAAAGCAAGCATAAAGTTTACTTGCTTCTGTGACCCATTTGGCCTACACCATGTACAAACAAACATTGCTTCCCCCAGAGCTCACAAATTGTCAACCACTCATTTTAAAATAAAATCCTAGAGAAAATGGCAAAATGCATGGCTTGTGCCAGGTCCAAAGGAAACTCAAAATCCTCAAACTCCAAAGGCTGCCCAAGTATTCAGAAATGAGCTCAAACTGGACATAGGGGGATTTCTGGCCTTTAGAGAAAAGTATGCATTCCTCCAGAACCTATAAAATCAGTTCCCACTGACCAGAGTCATTTCTCTTACCTCCATCAAAAGGGTCATAGACTAATATCTACTTATCAGTGAATGCATACCATGCATGTTCTTTTGTGATTGGTTCCCTCACTCAGGATGATATTTTCTAGTTCCATCCATTTGCCTAAGAATTTCATGAAGTCATTGTTTTTTTATAGCTAGTAGTACTCCATTGTGTAAATGTACCACATTTTCTGTATCCATTGCTTTGTTGAGGGACATCTGGGTTGTTTCCAGCTTCTTGCTATTGGACA
>JADRCC010560650.1:0-11836 GCA_019843855.1 Hylomyscus alleni
CGCAGATGCAAAGGGTGTCATCTTCAATGCTCAAATTGCCGTGGCCCCAAGCTCCCACCTGCTGGATTACAAAATTTATAAAACAGAATCACAGCTTTTCTGACAGCTCTGTCACAGTCTGCCACCCAGGCCCAAAGCGGTTTACCTGTCCACAATACCTCTCAACAAAACAACTCAATCAGCTGCTGGCTTTCACGCTCTACCCAGTGAGGCCCAAACCTGCCATCTGGGATAGACAGGAATAGACCGCAAGGCCATGTCCCTCACTGGTCTCTTCTGCCTCTCTCCTGTAGCTGGACTCAGACAAGCTGCCCTCCATCCTTCCGTAATCCTGTCATCGATACACGCCAAGGAGAGTTCACTTACTGGATTAATATTTATGAGTGCTAATACAGTATGTGTTGCACCGTCCGGCTTAATGGAAACGATGGGGGAAAAAACGGGTAAACAGTGTGTATCCACATAGCCACAACAGTAAGAAATGTGCTTCAAACTATGTGGATAGAAATTAATGTAATCCGTCTCCTTGGCAGGCCAAAGAAGAAAAATCATAGGAGCATATAAGTGGATGCATAAAGGACTATTTGAAAACACCCTTTATCCATCAGGATAAAGAATTCTCAGCAAAATACCCACAAAAAGACAAGATTTTCTTAAGTTGACAAAAGTCTCTACAAAGCTCCATAGGTGGCAACCTTTCTCACCATGAGACCCCAGAGGTTTTCCTAGGAAAATCAGGAATCATGGTGTAGCTTCCAATGGCCTATGCAATGTAACAAGACAAATGTCTTAGTCGGTGGTCTCAGTTAAGCTTCTATTGCTGTGAAGAGACACAATGACCAAGGCAACTCATAAAGGAAAACAACTAATCTGGGCTAGTTTCAAAGGTTCAGCCCATTATCATCACAGTGGAAGCATGGTAGTGTACAGACAGACATAGAGATGGAGTATCCTAGCGTTCTACATCTTGATCTGCAGGCAGCAGAAGGAGATCAGAATTCTACCCTGGGTAGAGTGTAAGCATAGCAGACCTCAAAGTCTGCCCCTACAGGGACATACTTTCTCCAGCAAGGCCACACCTATTCCAACAATGTCATACCTCCTGAAAGTGCCACTCCCTGTGGGACAAACATTCAAACACATGAGTCTATAGGGGCCAAATCTATACAAACCACCACATCTGTGTTTATGGTGATATTGCCAGAAGGTTTTCCTGGGGAAGGAAGACCCACTCTGGATGCAGACAACACTATCCTATGGGGTGAGTTCTGGGGGTAATTAAAAATGAGAAAACAAGAGGGGTGCTAGCATCCATCTCCTCCTGCTTTTTGACTGTAGACATAACGTAAACAAGCAAATCATGGTTCCTGCTGCCGGGCCATCCCCACCTTCATGAACTGTATGTACCCTCTAACCATGAGCCATAATAACCCTCTCTGCCTCTGTTACTTTTTAATCACTGTGATAAGGTACATGGTCAAGGCAACTCAGAGTACAATGAGTTTATTGGAGACTTTCCGTTCCAGAGGGTGAGCATGGCAGCAGGCAGGCAGGCATGGTGCTAAAGCTGTAGCTGCTTTGAAACCCCAAATCCTACTCCAGTGCCTCTCCTCACACAATAAGGCCACCCCTTCTAACCTTTCTCAAACAGTTCCACCAACTGGAGACCAAGCATTCAAGTATAGGAGCCGACGGGGGCTATTCTTATTCTAACTACCACATTTTCCTTAATTTGCATTGTCAGCTGCTTTGCCTCAACAATTGAGAAGATATATATATGTATATGTATATGTATATGTATATGTATATGTATATGTATATGTATATGTATATGTATATGTATATATACATACATATATATATGTTCAATAGTGTATAAATACACATACATACACTATAATGAAAAACTGGAATTCAGATTTTTTAAAAAAATCATCATTGGTATGAGCCAATGCAAAAATATAGAGATATAAATAAAGCTTGAGAGGCAGGGAGGGAAAATCTGTATTAAGAAAACATTAAAACTCTAAAAAACCAAATGAAGCAAAATAAAAGCAAATGGAGAGATTTTTTTTTTAAGCAGGGACTTAAGATTATAAAGATATCTGTTATTCTAAACATAATCTATCACTTCAGTGTAATCCCAAGCAGGATCTTAGTGAGATACTCTTTGTGTACTGACAAACTGACTTTGAAGCTTATACAGAAAGGCAGAAGACAGAGAATAGCCCACCCAGTGCTGATGCAGGAGAACAATATTGGAGGAAAGACACTGCCTAGTTCAGTGCTTAGTATGGCTGCAGAAATCAACACAGTGGGGGAAATTTTGAAAGAAGAGATTGATGATAAATTTGAAAGAGTAGATTGATGGAACACAACAGGACTTGACCCATTTAGAGTCAACTAACCTTTGACAGAGAAGCTCGGACAACTAGCAGAGAAACGATGGGGCTGGGACCACTGCACACCCACGGGGAAAGGAATGAATCTAATACAGACCGTTCACCTTTCATAACATTAATTCAAAGTGCACAGGAGACCTACCTCTAACACTCAGCACTATAAAACTCCTACAGGACAATACAGGAGAGTGAGACAGATAAAATATGTGCAGTATAATCTCCGGTGCAACCACAATAAATAAATAAACAAAAAACAAACAAACAAATAAATAAATAAATCCAGAGACGTAGATAAGAAGCCAAGACAGCAATCAAAATAGAGTGCTAACAGTATTCCGCTAACTCAGAAGAAGACAGGAGACGACAACGAATGGAGGAAGAAAGCATTGGCAAGAAGGGATTACTAGCAGAAAGGCCTTCCACGAGAGAAGATTAACTCCCATCTCCCTGGCTCCTTCCTGGGAGGAGCTGCAAGCCTTGTATGTGACTGGAGAGACAGTCAGAGACAGGAAGGAAGGCAGGTGGGTAGAACAGGGGGAGCTGATGCACCCCTTCCAGGAAAGCAGGATAGAGAATCTTGGGCTTTTCCAAAAGAGGAACAAAAGATGCTCCTCCGTTCTGATGTTTCCTGAATTCCAGTCTACCGGAAGAACACAACTCCCTCATCTCCTTGACTAAAATGGCCTCGTCCCTGCTCCACTGGATTGAACAGCAGCCTCTTGAATTGAGTCAATGAGTGTAACATTCCCAACTGGGGAAGCCGCCTGGACAGAGGGGTGCTCTTCTTTCCAGTTGAACCCACAGCCCCTCTTTTTACAGGCAGATATTAGACTGGGGAGGGGCAATCCTAGAGGACACACTAAGGTTCCGGAAGCCTGTCTATCCTCTCACATCAGAGACTTTCTCTAGGTAGGCTAGTAGCCATAGAGACAGACTCAGACATAGAACATGGCATGGCCCCGGGAGCCTGCTGTCTCCACAGGCCTAGAACTTTCCTCACTAGCTAAGAGAAACCAGGTAGTTGGAGGATGGCTGTATCACCTGCCAATCTCTTCCCTCCTAGGGTCACCCAGCCGTGTAACTCTTGGGGAGACCCCCTTCCTTCCCACCAAGAAGAAGCAGCAGGAACCAGAATGAAAGAAACTTCACTGCGAATCAGATTGCTAATAGAAATGCAATCCACTGGAGAAGGCCGAGGTTCTGGTGCTAGATTTAAATAAGGAGTCTGCCGTGTGAAGTGAAGATTTAAGCAAAAGCAAAGGTCTCTGACACACTGGCAAAAATAGAAAAAAAAAACAGTCCTATATATCACTGAGAATTGGAGAATTGCTAATCACAAGAAGACAACTTGGAGAAACCCACAGTCAAAACTAAATGAACAGTGAGTGACTGTATCAGGAGCCCTCAGCTCTGGACCCCATAGTGTCGTGCTGGACTTGGAGTCTATCCTCAGAGGCCAGAGCCCCGCTTCTGCCTGTTCCACCCCAGTTCCTAACACAGGCACATAATTAACCAACACTGACATTGAGTTGACTCAGACACCGGAATTACATAACACACATCTTGGAGCAGCGATAATAAAGAATTTCTAATGATTAATCACACTGTTTCCCAGAGTGATTAAAAATAGAGAATCCAAGTAAGAAGCCCAGGTTATAAAATCGTCAGCTTGGATGTCTAGAACTGAGAAAACAATGCATAAGACTCTGGCTGGGTGATCTCAGAGACAGCAGAGATGACAGAGAGTCAGCAAGCTGGGAGGAAACAGCAGAATCCATGCCATCTGAGCTCCCATGAGAAGACAGGACTGGAAGAAACAACACACGGGGCTGGGGAGCTGGCTCAGCAGGACAAGGTCTTGCCATGTAAGCCCAGGGGCCTGAGTTTGGAGCTCAGAAACCACATAAAGCCTGACGTGTTACAAAGTGTCTATAATCCTGGCATTCCTACAGCAAGAGAAGCAGTAGAGACAAGAGAGTCCAGGAGCTCAAGGACCAGCTCCACAGGAGTTGGTAAGTAGAAAATAAACAAGAGATCCTGTCTAAAGGGAGAAGGCAAAGACCAACGCCTGAGGCTGTGCCATGGCATGCATGAATGTGCACAAGCACACACACAGACACACACACACACACACACACACACACACACGCACGCGTGCACATACACGCACGCATGCACATACACACACACGCGCACACACACACGCACGCACGCACATACACAAGCTCATGCACACATGCAAACACACACACAATCATAAACAGAACCTCAGTTATTTTTAGGACAATAACAAACCAACTACTGGTTATATCCTTGGAGTTCCAGAAAGAGAAATAAGGAAGGGGTGGTTAAAAAATATTTGAGGAGGTGCTGGCTGAAATTACCAAATTTAACTAGTGTCAATGCCTGTGGAAACTCCAGCTAGGTGGAGAGCCGAAGGACCCCCCACTGAGGCACACTGAAACGAAACTTTAACTCTGTGAAAACAGCTAGAGAGAGAAAGAGAGGGATGCACAACCAAAAAGGGACACCGGTTTGAATGATGGCGTGCCTGAAATGATGGCGTGCCTAAAATGATGGAGACCGTAAGGAAATGGCGTCCTAATTTTCCACGGATGAGAGAAAAGAGCTGTGCTGTCAGCTTTGGGATCTCTTTCTGGAAAGACTCTCCCCATGGAATCACAGGGGTTGGAGGGGAAGAAAAACGTGTTCAGAGGAAAGACAGCTAAAGTGAATTGTCATGAACAGGTTGGTGCTTCTCAGTGGGGAAATAGAGTTCAGTAAACAGAGGAAAGTCAGAGTAGGACTGTGGAGTATCCACGGAAGAGAGCAGCAGGGCAGGAGGAGAGGAGTGGGAGGAACAGGGCAGGGAGAGGAGGGTGGGAGGAGCAGGGGTGGGGTGGGGGAGGAGCAGGGCAGGAAGAGGAGGGTGGGAGGAGCAGGGCAGGGGGAGGAGGGTGGGAGGAGCAGGGGTGGGGTGGGGGAGGAGCAGGGCAACAGGAGCAGGGTGGGAGGAGCAGGGCGGGAGGAGATGGGCAAGAGCAAGTTCACAGAAAAAATAAGCCATCCTTTAAACCATCCACTTTACAAGCCCTATTTGATGGCTGAAACGAAGCTTTTGATATATACCTTTGTGAAGATCAATATTGATAACCAACTTGACAGGAACTATAATTATTGAGAAGGCAAGCCTCTTGGCCCATCTGTGAGGGGGTTTCCAGATCCAGTTAGCCTCCGGATAAACCTGTGAGGGATTATCTAGGTTAGGTTAACTGAGACTGCTAGACCCACCTTGAAGGTGGGTGGAGACGTTCCTGGAGTCCCTGCCTGAACTAAAAAAAAAAAAAAAAAAAAGAAAAGAAAAGCAAAGAAGCTAAACACCCGGTATCCATCTCTGTGCTTCCTAATGAGTCCGGAGGCCGCAGGCTCTGGCTGCAGCTCTGGCTTCTCCGCTGTGATGGACTGTCAGTTCTGGCTTTACCACTATGATGAACCCCAAGCCAAAGTAAGCTCTTCCTTCTGAAGTTGCTCCTGTCAGATATTTTGTCACCTCCGAGACCATAATTAAGATTCCATCTGTTCCCCGAGTCAAACAAATAGAAATGAGGAGGAGCCAAGGACCTCCGTGGAAGGTAAAGGACCTGTTGTCTAGCCCAAGTGATCAAATGTGGATAGCAGCAGACTGACTCGAGTGTGTATGTCATAGTACTCAGACAAACACTAAGAAAGCTAGAAAAATCCACCCTAACAAACCAAGAGGGGGTGCTAAAACATTCAAGACCAACAATAAAAGCAATATCCTGCAAGAAAGATGGTTTACCCAACAAATGATGTTGGAAAATCTGGATGCCCATATGCCAAAAAAGAATGTAGAGACAGATTTCATGCCTTTCATAAAAATTAACTCAAAGGCCAGGGAGATGGCACATACATAATATACACATCCATACACATATACACACACATATACACAATCACAAACATATATACAACATACACACACATGCACACATACAATCACACATTTACCTGCTGCCAAGCCTGATGACCTGACCAGGATCCCTGGGACATACATGATGCAAGGAGAGAGTTAATGCAATTATCCACTGGGCAATGGTGCACACATACACACACATACACATACACACACCCCCCCCACACCCTTACATAAACAAACATACATACATAATCATACATATGTAACATATACATATATACACACAAACATATACATATGCCTGCATACACAATACAGAGATATATA
The DNA here is from genome assembly GCA_019843855.1 of Hylomyscus alleni. NCBI lineage: Eukaryota > Metazoa > Chordata > Mammalia > Rodentia > Muridae > Hylomyscus > Hylomyscus alleni. Next base: position 6,667 of record JADRCC010560650.1, read on the forward strand.
CACACATACAACCATATACATATACACATATATGTGCAAGTGGGTACACACACATAATAAAAAAATAACTTAGGAAGGGTCATAAACCTAAATATAAATTGTGAAACTTCAAAACCATAGATAAGAGAGAATCTAGACAATTTAGGATTTGGCAATGACTTTTAGACACAGCACCAAAGCACCACCCATGACAGAAGTAATTGATAAGATAGACTTTATTAAAACTGAGAGTTTCTGCTCTGTGAAAAATTCTGTCAAGAGAATAAAGAGACAAAGCACAGGCTGTTGGAAAATATTTGCAAAAGACATATCTGATTAAAGAAGCTATTCTTCAAAACACACAAAGAACTTGTAAAGCTGGGCAATATGTTAACAAACAACCCAAACAAAAAAATAGGTCAAAGGCTTGAGCAGACGCCTTGCCAGAGAAGTTATTCCACAGATGGAAAATAAGCACATGAAAAGATGTTCCTCATCATATGTCATCAGAGAAATGCAAATTCAGACAACATCTGTACACAGGGCACAGATCAGAATGGCCAAAAGCCAAACACCGACAACACTAAGTGCTGGCAAAGGCCCGGGACACCAAAACCCTCATGCATTGCTGGTGGGTTGCAGCATGATACGATTGCCTTGGAAGATGGCTTGTGATGTGAGCCAACAAGCCCATTCCATGGAATTTATTCCAAGGGGTTAAAAATGTATGTCCATACAAGCACTTGTACATGAAACCATCAAATTCTAGAAGGAGTCATTAGGATAAACTGTATGGAGCCTATCTCTATAATGCCATATATGTTTTTAAAGATTTAGTTTTATTTTATGTGTAGAGTGTTTGCATATGTTTTGTGTGTGCATAACGTGCATGCCTTGTGCCCTAGGAATTCAGAAGGGGGCACTGGATCCCCTGGGATTAGATGGTTATAAGCCACTGTGTAAGTGGTGGGAATTGATCACAGGTCCTTTGAAAGAGCAGCCAGTGTCTTAACCACTCAACCATCTCTCCAGCCTTATCGATCATGCTACTCAAGGCTGCAAAGATATGAACTATTAAGCTATAAAGAGACAAGGAAGAAACCTAACTGCAAATTACTCAGTCAAAAGGCAATCTCCTACTCCACAGTTCCAATTGGATCAGATTCTGGAAAACAAAAACAAGCAAACAAAAAACCCAAAAGTATGTATACAGCAGCAAATCCAGGTGCTGGGTGCAAGAACTTACATGTAAAAAAAAAAAAATCCCAGCACATGGAAAAGGCAGGAGGATCAGGAGTCCTAGGCCAGCCTGAGCTACATAATGTGTTTGAGGCTAGCCTAGATAGACTACATAAAATAATTCAGTCACAAAAAGAAGTGTGATGTATTCTAAGGGTTTGAGATGGAATGAGAGAGAAAGAGAAGTGGAGACCTTTGTCCACTATGAAGAGAGACAGAACAACCTGATGTGAGTAGCCTGCACTGCCACCTGAGGCCATGATGATGTCTGGGCTCATGCTGCCTCTGAGGGCCATGTCTCAGTCCACGGTCCTGATGTAGTAGGAGTCTGTGTTGATGCCCTGGACTGTTACCACTAAAGACCATGCAGATGTCCATCATCTGGGCTGCCTCCTGGGGCCATGTTGATGTCCGAGGACTTCACTTAGCTCGCCTTGCCCCTCACTAGCCACTGCACAGTGGTACCTTCAGAGGTGTGGACAAGAGAGAGCTGGCCCCATCCCTTTCCTTATCTGCTTGGGAAAGTTGGCCTTGTTGCTTGCTGGCTGCTGCAGCAAGCAGGAGAGATGGACCCACCCCTTCCCTGGGCAAAGCAGACGAGCAGATCCTAGCGGCATGGACAGGCAGAGCTGGTGGGCTGACTGACTCAACTACCACTCAGACCCAGATTCAGGGCTTTGAGATGGCTCACCCCAACATCTACCCCATCTATAATGCTAGAGGGTATTAAGGGGCTGGTCTTGCAGAAGCAAAGTTGCAGGATCTCCATGATTCAGGGTAATCCACGAGTCTGGGAGAGGGTCCAGTATTGATGGTGTAGCAGAAGCCAGAGGCCTTGCACAAGACAAATGAGTCACTCTAATGAACATTTGCAAATAAAGCTGTTTGGGCGAAGGGTATATATACTGTGTGATAACCCACAGGGTATTTTTTTTTTAGTTATAATTTTTAATTTTAATTTTTTGTTTTCTTTAGCTGAGAGGTTGCAGGGGTGGAGGATGAATATGGCGGGAATGGGTAATAAGTAGATTAGGGGGCATGAAGGGAATTTCACAAAGGATCAATAAAAGGATCTCTTGAGAGAGAGAGAGAGAGGAGAGAGAGAGAGAGAGAGAGAGAGAGGGGATTTTGAAATTACTCTGTGTCAGACTGTAATGGCAGATTCATGTCATATAGCTGTCCAGACTTATAGAATGTACAAGAATACAGACAATATAAACTATAGAATTTGGGTGATAATTTTGTGTTGGTGTAGATTCATCAGTTTTAACAAATGAGCAGGGCTGGTGGGTGAGGTTATGATGCTGAGGCTGTAAGAGCGAGGGGATGAGGGATGAGGGATGGGGATGGAGGCAGGGAAATCTATGTACCTTCTGCTCAATTTTGCTGTGGATCTAAAGCAGCTTCTATAAACCATTTAGCTTTTAAAAGATAATAGAGGAATGTTTTACATTTATTGTATTATGGATAAAGAGTTTTTATGCTCATGAATTTGACAACTTAGAGAAATGAATGCTTCCAAAATTGCAAGCTACCAAAACTCAATCAAGATGAGATAGACAATCTTGAGAGTATGGAAACCATTAAAGAAATTGAAGGTGTAACCATAAAAATTCCTGAAAAATATCCAGGTCCAGATGGTTTCACCAGAGAACCTGAGTGACATTTAAAGAAGAATTATCACAGATTTGCTACAATCTCTTTCAAAAAGTAGAGCAATGTCCCTGAGACGTGGTAAAATACTGTTGTTATGGATGTTGGGTTGGGGACTATCTTGGTTTGGTTTCGATTTCTATGGCAAACACTATGACCAAAAGCAAGAAGAAAGGGTTTTATTTCATCTGAATAGTTACAATCCATCATTGAGAGAGGCCAAAGCAAGAAGTTAGGGCAGCAGCTCGAAGCAGAAAACACAAAACAATACTCTTTACTGGCTGGCTGCCTTTCCTATGCTCATCCACCCGGCTCAGTGGGCAGGACTCACCCATGTCAATTAACAACAAAGGAAATGCCCTACAGACATGTCCAGGGGGCAATCTGATGAGCATAATTCTTCACTCAAGACTCCTTCCTCCCAATGTATCAAGTTGACAACCGAGATTAGCCATCACAGGGACTTTATCTTGGATTATCCAGAAAGATCTAGGGTAATTGCAAGATTTATTCTGGTTGGGGTTTGTGAAGCTTGTTCAATCTGTTGGTTTCCGTATTTAGCCACATTTCCGAATGTTCAGCCCATGTTTCTGCCAATATTCCTTCAACACTACGTTTTTGTCTCCTTCTGGGATTTTCGGACCTTTTGTTATCTCGGCACAGGTGTCTGATGCTAGTAGCATTTGTTCTTCCTGTCTCCTTTCCCTCTCTTGCTTAAATGGATAAATCCTAATATTCTCTCTTTGTCACTAAAAGGAAGAATTTCATGATCCTAGTGAGAGAAAGACTTGAACATGCTCTGTGGATAGCTTTGAAAATGTGGGAAGGAGCCAAGAAGTGCAGGTGGCTTCTAGAAACTGAAAGGGGGTGGGGGGGGGTGAGAACAGATTCTCCCAAGATCCAGAAGGAACATATCTCATATGACATCTTTATTTTAGCTCAGGAGCTCTAGAACTGTGAAGTGATCCATTTCTTGTTGTATTTTAAGCCACTGAGTTTGTGGTTATTTGTTACAGCAACAACAGTAAACTCACAGGCAAGAAGGTAACATAGGGAATACACATGTCCCAATTTGTTTACGAGATCAGTATTATCCTGACCTAAAAAGCAGACAATAGTGGTCTAAGGTTTTTCAAAAAGTGATAGGACAATACTTCTCATAATGCCAAACATGAAAACCCTCAAAAGAAATGAACAAGCCAGAGCTTACAATATATAAAATGATTATATCCCAATTAAAGGCCTGCAACATTAGATATCCAAACGTGGCTTTAAATGTAGCAAATAATGTCACTATTCAAAGCTCAATGGACACAATCCACTAAACTAAGGGGAAGAAAGAGAAATAGTAAGGTTGTTTAAATGTATAAAGCATTTGAAAAATTCAACGCTTATTCAGGAGAAAAACTTTCAGAGAAGGAGGACTAGAAGAAATTATTTTTACCTGATAAAAAAGCACCTTCATAAATATAGTCAATGTTATATTTAATAGTGGAACATTAATAACTCACAGATACGAATGCTCACGACTCTTATTAAACAGATCTGGAAACCCTAACTATAGCAGTAAGGCAAGGTAAAAGAAATACAAGCAGACTTTACAGACTGGAAAGAAAATGCATAGGCAAATCTAGTTGTAAATAACAATGAATACATAGTCTATCCAGACCTCCCCCACCTCCATGGTGGTCTGCGTAAGAATGGCCCTCCATCAGGGAGTGGCACAACCTGAGAATCTTTAGGAGTGTGGCTTTACTGGAGGAAGTGTGCCCCTGGGGTGGGGGTTTCAAAAGCTCAAGCCAAGCCCAATGTTTCATTCCCTTCCTGCTGCCTGCAGACCCAGATGTAGAACTCCCAGCTCCTCCAGCACCATATCTGCCTGTGTGCTGACATGATCCTTGCTGTCACGGGAATAAACTAAACCTCTGAAACTGTAAGCAAGCCCCACTTAAATGCTTTCTTTGATAAGAGCTGCTGTGGTCATGGTTTCTCTTCACAACAACAGAGCACTGAATAAGACAGCCCCCTCCCCCCGAAAGAAACCCTACCTCCCTACAGAATTAAAAAACAAATTCTATAATGTTCATAGGATACAAGATCAGAGAGCAATTATATTTCTTCATACTAACATACAAATATGTGAATTGTAGAAACCAAAATTAAAAGCACAATTCCCTTTACAATATCTCCAAAGAAGGGGGGACGTTAGCAACTATGGGTTGGAAAGAAAGAAGTGCTACAAATATGCAGGTAATATGAATGAACACACAGACAGGCCAGACAAATCTCCTTTTCAAGC
>JADRCC010560653.1:0-10214 GCA_019843855.1 Hylomyscus alleni
AGGGAGAGACACAAGAGGGAGGGATCTCCCATCCAAGGGCTTGTAGTGCACATGTCCATCTCAGAGGTGGGAACAGATGAGAGAGTGAATTGTAATGAGGCACCAAAGTCCCTGAGCTTAGGTTTGTGGTTCTCTAGTCCTAGGGCAGATCCCTAAGTCCTTGTTGGACGTATATCCTGGGTTTTGTGATTTTCCTTCTGCCTCTTAGCAGCCTCCATCTTCCTGTCTGAGTCACTTCCTACTCCTCCAAGTCTCTCCAGAGCTACTCAGAGATGGTAGGGACACATATATCCCACTCTGTGCTTGGATACCCAGCCTTCATTCCACCTTCTCCCTTTACCCTCATGCAGTCCGGCCCCATCTTGGCCCTGTCACGTATAGATATGCCATGCTTTCTGTCATGTCAGCTGGGTTCTTTGCTCTTCTCGATTGTGAGACGGAGGCACCCGGCACCTTCATGGCAACACATTCTCTGAATGTCAGTGACTGCATTGGCCATTACTGGAAAAAATTATCCCGCATAGTCAAGATGAGGAGATGAAAAAGGAGACTTTGACCCTTTCACCTCAGAAGGCTCCTTGGAAATGAAGAATAAATGCTGCAGGCAGCCTGTGCAGCCAAGTGGGTGAAAGGGTGAGAGCAGACAGCTCCCAGTGGAACCCCTGGCACTAGAAGAGTCCTTCAATGATTTGGATTCAGTGTGAACCAAAGAGACAGCCGAGTTCAGAAGAAGGAAGAGATAATAATGTAAGGGGGTCCGTGGAGGCTGTCACTTTGTTTTAGAAATGAAGACAGGGTGTGGGTAACCTGCCGTTAAACTGATGGATGGGTGTAAAAGGGTGCCATGGTGAGGTAGCTGTGACTTTAGGTCCTGGTTCCCTGGGCTTTGGGACTGAACCTGTTTAACTGGCCTTGGTGAAGGGTTGATTGGTGGCTTTGATCACATAGAAAGAACACAGCGATGATCTACCATATCAGCCAAGTGTGGCCCAGAAAGCCAGCCCCAGATAATGGCCGTAAGCCCTTTGGCCACTGTGGTCTTACTGTAGGAAGACATCCTTAGTTTTGTCAATTCTTTGAGCTCTGAAATTCCCGTAGCACAGAACATTTCTAGGAAGCTATCACACTCCCCTCCCTGGAAGCGCTCTGATCTAGAGTCAAAGGGAACCCTGGAATTTGTTTAAAGACCTCATCTCTGGGCCAGGCCAGTATTCTAGGACCTCTGTTTATTGCTCAGCATAGCAGAACCAGGTCAACTCAGGCTGCAGATACATAATTTTAATTTTAAGAACATCTTTGCCAGGCTTGTGCAAAGCTGCTTCTCACCTTCGTGTCTGTCACCACCACATTAAGTAAAGGTGGGTTCAGCCTTTGGGGTCCTAGTAACACCTGAAGAAAGAAAGGTAATGTGTTAAGTGACATCGCAGCTGACTGGGCCACTCCAGTTTCACACAAAGAGATGGAGCAGGGGAAAGGAGAACCACTATGCATCATTGCTAAATCTGCAACATCATCCGTCTCTAGTGGGAAGCATGTCAGAGAAGCAAAGCCAGTGTCACACAGCAGCTTCCACAGGAAGAAAGCTGTCCATCCTGGGGGGCTCCTGTTTGCATGTCTTACCAGGGCTACATATCACAGCCCCTTGTCCCACTTCCGTTTGGTCTGTGCCATTGAACAAGATTTTCCCAGGAAGTTGGAGGATGGGTTTATAGCCGTATCAAAGCTTCTCTCTTGCATTGCTTGTCTAAAGAGATTAATTGCTGTTTCCTTGCTTCGTTTGCTCAGACTCTTCCAAAATGTTGCCCTATCCAGAACCAAATGCCACACAGTGGAAAAGACTGGTCGCAATAGGACTTGGGAAAAGCTTTTTGTTCAAAACCTAAATAACATCCTGTGTCAAAACACATGTGACAATAGGCTATTATTTCTCGCCCCATAATAGCATGTTGTCACATCCCTGCCTCCTGGATGAATGAGGGACAGCTCGCCATGTGGGATGGCATGGGGGTGGGGGAGGAATGGCAGAGCCTTTCATAGCTTGGCATTTTCTGAAATGGAAACAACTCCTCGGGGAAGTAACTCAGAGGTTGATTCCTACAGGTGCCCGGCCACAGCCTCGAGTTCATTTCCAGAGAAGGGCCTTGAGGTTGCCGGAGAATACCAGCTACAGCGACCTGACAGCATTCCTCACTGCGGCCAGCTCCCCATCAGAAGTAGACAGCTTCCCTTATTTGCGAGGATTGGATGGAAACGGGACAGGTAATTGGAGTGTCTTCTTTTTCTGGGTGGGCTTTCTGGGGTTTAGTCTTTCTCTGTGAGTTTTGGCTGTGGCAAGAGGTGGTCACAGAGAGCAGAGAGCGGAGATGGGGCTGGGCCTTGACCTTAAAGGTTCTAGGTTCATCTCGTTACCTATTCCCAGCTTAAGGAGGCCTTCAGTCTGCCTCAATATACAATGGCATCTTTGCAAACTGGCTTCCCTGAGCCTTCCAGCATCTGCCAGGGGCCTGAAGACTCTTCTCTGGGCTTTCCTTTGTTGGACTAAGTATTTCAGTTCAATTGAAATTATAGTTTTTTAAAGCAAAGAGATCAGTAACAGGGTTTCCGCTCCTCTGATCCCTGCCTAGTCTACTTTCCTCCAGAGCGTCTCACCCAATTGTCCAGCAAGAGACACCCAGCAGCTCCACCCTCCGTTCACCCTGTGCTGGGATGGGAAGGGTTGGTTCCAGTGACATCTAGAGATGAGCAAGTGACATTCCATGCCCCACTGTAGACGGAGCCCTGAGTTGTGGGCATTGCCATTTTAGGCTAGCCATCAGCTTTCATCCACTCTCTGCTGTTGGATTCTCTACCCCCTTCCTCTCAAAGGAGATTTGGGAGGTCTCCAAAGGAGGCTCTCTGTAGACAGCCCGAGAGGAGCCAGGCTCTGAGGTTGATTTGGAATCTTCTGGCAGATCACAAAATCAGCTCAGCACCATCACTACTCTGACAAGATACAAGATCAGAGAAACCAAAAGCCACCAGCAAGAAGAGAAGGGACAGTTCCTTATCAGAGAAGGACCAAAGCCTGAACTTTCCTCCTCCGGGGTGACAGTATGGTCCTCAGGCCTCTGCCTGCTGCAGTGGAGGTTCCATGTCTTTCTCTGTCTCTCTGTCTGTCTGTCTCTCTCTCTCTCTGTCTCTCTGTCTCTGTCTCTCTCTGTCTCTCTCTGTCTCTCTGTCTCTCTCTCTGTCTCTCTCTGTCTCTCTCTGTCTGTCTCTCTCTGTCTCTCTCTCTCTCTGTCTCTCTCTCTCTCCTATTCCTCTTCATTGCCTTTCAGGTTTTAGTCATAGCATAAGATTGAAAAACAGCCATGTTTCCATTTCAGAATTAGAGTTAAATTAGGTAGATTATTATACTTTCCAGGGATGCTTTGATTAAAGCTTTCATAATTTTCCAATACTTTGGATAAACAGATGAATCTGAAAAGCTCCTACACCTCCAACATCTCATCCATTTTTGTAACTTGTGAATAAGTTTCTAGTTGGAAGTGAAGGTACCTGGTGATATATTTGCTTTCCCTCCATCTATGGTTCTTATTTCAAGAAAGGTTTCTTCTTTTAAATTGAGGACCAACGACATGATTCATATGTCCATCATTTGCCATCAAATAGATGTATAGTGATCATCTATAGTAAAGTTTCCTGGGGGAAAATATCAATGGAGGAGCCCGGAAACTTCTAGTCTGAGGCCCTCATAGGCGCCATTAAGCTTTCCTGATGGAAGGAAGCGTGGTCAGAAATACAGCGAGGAGAAATGGCCTCACTCCTCTGAGCTCCTTTACATTCTCTGTCCAATAACACTCTCTTCCAATAACGCTTGAATAAATTATGAAACCTGAGAAGACCAGGGGACGCAGAGCGCAAAAGCACAGTACTTTTGATTTTTTTTTCCTCAGAAGCGTGTTTTATTTTAAAGTCAGTCTATTCAGAGGGAAGAGAAAGGTTGGAAAGTGACATTGAGCTGCTTTTCCAGTGATGTAATTGATTAGTTGCCTGAGGGAGGATCAAAGTTTCCCTGAGACCTACCAGGAAAGGGAGCCAGCCAGTGATGTATTCAGAGCCTGGGCTCTGCAGAGCAAAGCAGCCTGGGGCACAGTGGGCTGCTGCTGGCCTCAGTGTAGTTTGTGAACAGGCATTCTTTCGCTCTGTATCACTTTCTGTCTCACACACAGGCCGAAGATCCTCTGCCTTCTAGCATCACAACCTTCCTTCTGGTCCCTAGAAAGCACAAAACCCTACGCCATTCCCGTGGGTGTCAGTAAAATGGCCTCCATCAGGCACTCCAAGAGGACAGAGAGGGCAGAATGTCAAAGGTACAGAATTTTTTGCCACCCCAGAAAAGTTGGCATATCTATATCCAGGGTGCCTGAAACTGAAGTGTTTTGAATTTAGAATCTTTTTTTTCTTCTTATTTTTTAAATATTTACATAGAAGTGTAGTGACACATAACTTTTGAACTTAGGAGAACTTTATGTTTCAGCCTGGTACTTAAACATGAGGACAGAGAAACTCCGAGGGGATGAGTGGAACCCGCCTCGTTATAAACAACCAATTAATCAGAAGCCTATTGGAACACCATCCGGTGGTGCTTGCCCCTCCTCCACCTATTTGGCGTGACACCTGTCATGGCTTGCACACAGAGAACCAGGTAACATCCAGGCAGAGCAGGAAGGAAAACCTAGCTACAGACAGACCTCAGGACATGATAGGAATTGCAAAGCAGAATGTGGAAGAGAAATGATCTAGGCCTCTAAGTCTGAATCCGTCCAAAGTGAAGAAAGCAGGACAGTAGACAGACAGACGTGGGAATGGCGTGCATAAAGGAGTGGGCGTTTAATGGAGCTCTGAGAGAGGAATGAGCCTCCAGAAAGCAGAGGTGAAGCCTACATGTCTTAGGAGCTAGGGTTCCTCCCTCGCATGTCCTTCTTCCCTCCCTCCCTCCCTCTTCCCTCCTTCTTCTCCCCTCCCTCCTTCCTTCTTTCCTGTCTTCTTCCTTTTTCCTTTTTCTCTTTTCACGGTACCACTATGTATAACCCAGCCAGCCTTGGATCAGCAGCCCCAGCTCACCCCACTCACAGGTGCTATGCATAAGTGCACACGCAGCACCATGTCCTCCTCGGCTGGCACTCTTAATGTTGTGTGTAAGGACAGGAAGCTCAGGCACACTACTCGGTTAATCTGCTTGTTTCTATAGAGTTTACTTCTGAATCCGCGCAGGTGAGAATATTTATGGCCGCACACTCGAGGGGGTGCCTGACATGCCCTCTATCTGAGTCATGAGGATGCGGCCGGAGGGGAGTAACTTAGCAGGGGCATCTGGTTCTAGAAACCCATCTCCCTGGATCAGGGAAATGCAAGATGAAGAGGAAAGAGAATGTGAGGCCACTGAGAAAGAAGAACGGAGGCACTTTTCTAGAGCTTTCTATGTGCCTGTTTACAGGCGGTTTCTACCGACCTTCTGCATGGGACTTAAAGCAGCAATCTTACTTGGAAAGCTTATGTCTGCAGTATTTATACAGCATCCAGTAGGTCGCCTGAAGACTCTGGCATTGAAATCCTATCTGGTTGACAGGTTGGGGCACGGCCAGGAGCAGTGCACGGGAGGCCTGGCTCTGCCCTCCTGGAACCATTAAGGGGTAGCATGTGTGTGTCTCAGCCCACGTGCATTTCCCAGCAAAGCATGGTAAATTCTGGCCTCTAGTTTTCATATCCCAAAATAAAATGGTTTCTAAACTAAAAGATTCCTGACTTTGAATCTGTGATTCCTACTCTCATCTCTTGAGGAAATCTTTTAACAGGCCTTATTGTCATGGAGAAAGAGATGGATGCACAGTGGCCATTGTTGTTTAGAAGTTACTCCACAGGGACAGCTGTTAAAGCATTGTTGAAACTGTAAAGTTCACTAGATTTGCCTTGAATGTTTATTTTTAGTCCAAACTGGAGGTTGGCGTGAGTTCAGATCGGTATGTCAGTGTATAGGGAGCACTTACTTATGTATACTTTATGTAAATATGCTTATAGTCTGTCTTTTTGCCTACTAGTATATTTACTTCTATTTATACTAACAAATAAGCAAATAAGTCACAACCAGTATTATAGAAGAGATCCTGTCTTGTAAAATACCTTACCATTTTTACCACTAAGACGTTCATCCTATTAAGGCAAAGATATGAATTATGACAATATATTTTGTGTGATATCATATTTCAATAAAGAAATTTCTGAAATAGATTGCATAAGTGTATAAATATCACATCTATATGCATTCTCTAATTTATCTGCATACAGTCATTAAAGTACTGGCTTGGATAAGTGGTCTCTAATGGAGAGGAAAGGATATCTCATAGACCTTTTAAACAGACCAAAATAGCAATGGCAGCTAAAACAACACATACATGTTTCACATCTAAGTTCAGAGCTATACCTCTGGTAGAATTAGTTAATATTTTGAAGCAATCTTTGATGAAATTTGCTGTTTAAAACAGTCTCTAAAATAAATTCTTACGGCACTGACTTGTTGGTGTGTATTATATATGCTATAGATGGCATGTCCTACGATATAGATGCACAGAGCTTATTTTGTGAACCTATTTTTCTGTAGCTTCCCCAGAGTTCTTGCTCTTACACTAGAGAAAAGTCTTTTTCACCATGGCTGTAGTCTCAGCTCTTGAGAGAGACTGAGGCATGGTGGCCATGAGTTCCAGGCCACAGGGTGAGATCCTGCCTTTAAACAAAAGGAAGGAAAGAAGGAAGGATGGAGGGAGGGAGGGGAGGAAGGAAGGAAGGAAGGAAGGAAGGAAGGAAGGAAGGAAGGAAGGAAGGAAGGAAGGAAGGAAGGCAGGCAGAAAGGCGTGGGTAACATAAGCTCAGTTTCCTACAACTGGCAAACTTGAACAGGGACCCAGCTCTGCTAACTACATATGCCCTCTGGGCAGCTACTGCCACATCCAAACCTGTTTCTTTGTAAACCATGGGTTTGAACTGCCTTGTGATATTGTGGGGGTGAGGATTACTGATATTAACAAAGCCCCCTCCCCCCACACACACTGGGCAGTGGTGGCACATGCCTTAAATCCCAGCACTTGGGAGACAGAGGCAGGCGGATCTCTGAGTTCGAGGCCAGCCTGGTCTACAGAGTGAATTCCAGTTTTCCTTGATGGGTTTCTGCAGCCCCAGGGTCTCTGTGCAGGTGATGAGCATGTGTCTTCCTTCCAGGAAACAGCACCAGGTATGACTTGACCCCCGTCACTGCCGTCAGTGTGCACTTGCTCAGCGGTAATGGGACGCCGGTACTGGTGGACGGACCCATCTATGTCACTGTGCCCTTGGCCACTCAGAGCAGTCTGAGGCACAATGCCTATGTCGCGGCATGGCGATTTGACCAGAAGCTGGGTAAGCAGGAGCAACCCTGAGCAACCCCTCTGAAGTTTGTTTTGTTTTGTTTTAATTTAAAGGTCATGGGAGCTAAAATTGGCTCTCCTAATTTTTAGGTTTTTTTTTTTTTTATTTTTTTTTGATCTTTCTTGGTTTGTTGGGTTTTTTTTTTTTTTTTTTTTTTTTTTTTTTTTGTCTCCTGAATAAGAAAAAACATTTGCCAACATTGTTTGAAGCAAGGAGTAGTTCCCATAACCCTACAACCCAGAGATAGATGTAAATCTATTTTTAATTCTATCTTAGTTCATTTGCCTGTACACATATGTGTGTGCTATCGATTGGTGCATAAGAAGGTACCCTAAAATTTATCAGCTTAAGATACCAATGAGCACCTCCTCTTGTCTCACAGTTTCTGAGGTGAAGGGGTACAACAAGCACAGCTAATGAATGTGGCTCAGGCACACCCTCAGGAAAGTTACAGCGGGCCTGCCTGTCAGTGCTCTGTACGGCTCAAGCAACGTTCTGCTGGAGCTAGCAAGCAAACTCGGGACTCCTCTATAGTCAACAGCTGACTGCAGTCCTTGCCAGCTGCTGGCCAGAGATCTTTGCCACATGGTCCGGAGTTTAAAGCTGCTTACAACAGGGCAACTTGCTTTCCTTTTCGCCAGTGATGTAAGAGAAAATAAGGTGAACGTTTCAAAGCACAAACAAGTACTTCAAATAGATGCTGTCCATCCTGATCGTAGTCACTAGGTGGGTTAGTGGAAATGGTGTCAGAATTGTTCTCTCTCCCACTTTTGCAGTCATTACAGCAGAGTCAGCATTATTCTGACGTCTCAGTTGGGGTAACACAAATATAGCATGATTCGGTCACCAATCCCTTAAGATTAGGGGAAAGGAGGACTATTCTGAAGTGGTAGATTCTTTGTAGCTAAATGTTGGAGTGTTTGTGTGCAGCCATGATTGCTCTTCAGAGTGTCCTGTGAAAGTCAAACTTGAACCAACTTTTAACTGCCAGTGTAACATTGTTAAACCATGCAAGAAGATTAATGAGGGACTGTATTATCAAATCATATTCTTTAAATATTTAAAATAGTTTTAGCAAACACACTTTGAAATAAATACCTTTGGGGCTTTCGTGGAGTTTTGTTTTGTAGGAACTTGTAAAGATCACTGCAGTTTTAATGGCTATATTAAGGTTAACTTCACAAGGTGGATTGTAACACTGTCTTACTGTATACTGCATTTCTTAGTTAGGGTTTCTATAGCTGTGACAAAACACCATAACCCAAAGCAAGTTGGGCAGGAAAGTGTTATTTCGTCTTACAGCTTGTGACCCATCAAATCAGCCCTCCTTGCCAAGTGTACTAGTACATGCAGAAAACCCAGCATTCAGTAAGCTGGGGTGCAAGGCCTCCTGTGAGTTTGCAACTAGCCCAAACTACACGGCAAGATCTTACCTCAGCAACAGCAAGAGAGCAGTGTTTCTCAGACTCACTTGGTCCTTTACTGGATTTTTCTGTGGCTGGGATGGGAATCCTACATCTTAGCAGTTCCTTACATCATCTGGCTGCCTCCCATTTCCCTCCTTCCATGAGGCTCGCTGTGGTGCTGCTCTGGTTACCTTCAGGAGCTTGGACCCATAGCAAGGCACGCAGGTCTCTTTAGAGCCAGTGCCTATCCTGCCTGTCCCTCTCTCCTTCCCAGTCACTGTCCAGGCATACTGACCCTTCCCCAGACATACTCACCCTTCCCTTGGGCCTTACCACTTTGCAAATGGAACCTGATCCTTCAAAGCTGTTCTGGTTCAGATCGCAAATGTTCTTCCAGTGCCTTGTGCTAAGATCTTGGTCTTCAGTAGATGGTGCTATTGGAGAGGGGACTTTCACCTTTAGGAGACAGGACCTAGGGAGTAGAAGTAGGTCACTGGGACATGACCTTGAAGGGTCCTGGCCTCTTCTTTTCCCTGGCTCCCAGCCATCCTGAGGTAAGCTGCTTTTGCCATGTGAGTTCACCATGAGCCATGCCACTTCAAGCTCAAAAAGCAACAGAGCCAGCTGACCATGAGCTAAAACTTTGTAAGCAGTGAGCCAAAGTACATCATTCCCCCTTTAAAGTGTTTACCCTTGTATTTCATCACAGCCGTAGAAGCCAATTAAACCCAGCACCCTAGGTATCACTGGACCCCTTCTGTGATAAGTGTTTGTCTCAGTGGTACTCGCAGTATGTGGTGACTCAGAGGTGACTAGGCACCTGCTTAGCTATCGCTTGCTCTTATCTGTATTTGTGTGATTAAGAACAGTTCCCAATGGATGTTTTTATTGATCTGATAAAGATATTTGCAGCATTTTTAAAAATCAGAACAGAGGCTGAAGAGGTGGCTCCTCTGCAGAGAATATGAGTTCAGTTCACAGTGCCCGGTAAGGCAGTTCACAGTGGCCTTTAACTACAGCTGCAGGGGAACCAGCATCTCTTCTGGTCTCCACAAGCACTTCACACCCATACACACACACACACACACACACACACACACACACACACTTAAAAGTAGAAATAAACTCTTTTTTAAAAGTCAGAAGAATAAGATGTTACAATATTACAGATAACATTTAGAAACAAGATGGTGGAGACTTTGCCTTGTGTGCGGGCATGTGTGTGCGTGTGTGTGATATTCAGAAGTTGCAAATGAAAACATTTATATTGCATTCCACAGCACTCCCATCCTGAAATTTATGTCCTTGCTATTATTATGTTCCTCCTTCCTGCCTTCTTATTTTACAAGGGAATGTGTTTGAATATGA
>JADRCC010560656.1:0-13085 GCA_019843855.1 Hylomyscus alleni
AAAAAAAAAAATTTACCCAACCCAAGATTACTTTTAAAAAAAGGTATTCCATGATGCCTTATAAAAATTTTACAGTTTTTCATTTTATTTTTAAAGCTTTGGTTCATCCAAAATGCACTTTAGTGTGAGGAGAGATCTAGAGATCCAATTTTTTCCTAAATGGCTAAAAGCGTTGACTCAGTGCCATCTTCAAAACAATCCATCTTTCATTCCTGATTTAAAATGCCACTTTTATCATACACTAGATTCCCTCAAGTATTTGGACCTGCTTGAGATTCTATTCTGTTCCATTGATCTGCCTGCCTATGCAGATATTTTAGAAGCGAATACATTTGTGGAGCTGTAATTTAGCATACGTGGGTCTATTTCCAGGCTTCAGTTATTTGTATTCTACAGAATGTTTATTTGCCATTGTGTACCTTGAGCTTGACTTCCTCAAGGGCAAAGATTGTGGATTCTATGCCTTCCATAACTCCCTAAAACACTAGCCTCTGCCAAGTCTGACATTTTGGAAACTGAATTTGAGCCATTTCTTTCTACCGAACCAGGGATGATCTGAGCGGTTGGAGCAAACTAGGCCTATCTCAATGTATTCAGCCCCAAGACACAAAACTACGACAATTAACTAACTTCATTAAAGATACTTGTCTATTAAAACATAAATATGATGCATTTTTTTCTAAAAATGCGTTCATGATTATTTCTCCTTGGTGGAAAAGTGAACAAGCTTTTTACAGAGCTGGATAATCTGGCAACAGGACACATTCCATCTCTTTTAGTATTACAACATAGCCTACAAAATTGTTCCTATTTGTCTCACTTTTCAGAGGAGAACTACTGAGATAAGTAAGCCAGCAAGATGGGAAGAGGCAAAGCCTGGATTCAAACCCAGAGTTATCTGGTCCTAAACACCCCACTTTTCTTGCTTTCCTAAGCTGCAGGCAAAGTTTCCCAGGCCAGAATAAGAACTCATTTCTCCTTCTGGTGCCAGCTCTGCAGTGGCTGCCCTGTTGGCTGAATGAAGAATAATCTCTCCCTGTACCAGTAGAAGGGCCATGATCAATGGTCCACTTCTGCCATGGCAGTCAGGGGCAGCAGTGGCTATGTGGGACATTGCAGTTGTCACCATAATAATGGGACAGATCCAAGAAGATCTTGCCAACTTTACAGTTACCTTCAGTAACTGCCCTAAATATCAATAAATAAAATTCAACTCTCAAATCCTAAGAAGCTAGAATTTAAAATTATCTTCAAAAAATACAATAAATAAAAGACAGTAATATGTATTGTATCCAAAGTTCACCACAACTGCTGACTTAGTATGTCACATGTTCAACACTACTTTGCAAAAATGCACCTGATTCTGCAAGTTGGAAGAAGGTTGTTTCAAACTAGTTTTCTTGTACCCAGAGAGAGAAAAGGAATTCTAGGAAATATGAGGGTAGAAGACTTATGGCGTACCATCCGAACCTTTCCCTTGCTTACATCTCTATACTAGAAATATGGGTCAAATTATAAAACCAAAATTTAGTCCAGTCCCTACCTGCCAATTGCAAGAACCCAACCCCCAGTATACGTGATGATTGGTAACTCCAGGACCAATCTGGCTTTTCCAAAGTAGCCATTAAAGGTGGACGTTCAACTTCTCATTCTTTTTTCTCTCCCTCTGAGATCTGAAGATATATTTAAATGTTCATCCTACTCCCCAGTGGCATGTATCACAGGAACCAACAGCCTAAGCTCTGCTTCTAACAGCCCAGATACAATGTCTGCTCATCTTAGCAAGTGTGTCACAGTCGGCAAGTAGACAGAGGTTTGTCTAGGAACAGAGTAAGTCCATCCTTGTTCCTCTGGAACAGCACAAAAATCTGATGCCACTGTCATATATCCTTTCTAGCCCTCAGAGTAAGAAAGAGGCAACAGAAATCCCACTCTGGCGAAGTGGTCCAGGACAGTCATGATGATCGGATGATTCCAAACTAGATTTGTTGTAGCTTGTCTTCGGCTCATTTGTGGGTTCTTTTTTTCTTTGACCCTCTTTTCACCCATTCAGGATAGAAGAGGAAGGGGGCAACATTATCCCTAGACTAGTTCCTGCTTATTTGGGAGCATCAAGTTCCTTGGGGCAAGTTTGATCTTCGCCATCAAGATATATAATAATTTCTTCTTCTTCCTCTTCCTCCTCCTCTTCTTCTTCTTTATGCCATACTACCTAACAAACTGTAACCAATGACAGCTAACAGCAACCAGCAGCAGCCAACAGCAATCAACCGCCAACCTTCCAACAACCCACCCAGGCTCCAGGCCCTACCATTTATATACTCTCTGAAAACTTCCCAGAATTCCAAACATCACATGATCGCAGAAACTTTGCTGCTGGCCAAATAACATCCCTGCTAGAGCATTAGGCAAATCATAGTCAGCTGCTGTGGACAACCCGAAGCAGCCCAATATCCCACACCTGGAGTTAAAACAAAAACATATCCTTATAAATTTTAATACTTTTTAAAGAAACTAAAATTCCAAAATTGTCATTACAAGTTGACAAGTCAATGAATAATATCTTCACTTATACACTCTTCCAGAGTTCTCTGAGAAGGTCAGTCTTTGCCCACTTCACCATGTCTCCTGGAAGCTATTTACCTACTAGAAGGGCACACTGTAGGAGTGAGGAACACACTTGAAAACCTGGCCTTGCCACTTGTTTCCTGTGTTACCTCTCCATGCCTTGGCTGTTTCATGTGTAAACTGGGAGAAACTGTCACATGCCAGCTATTTCAAAATCCCTAGAACTGAGGCTGTCATGTAGTTACCGCCATTACTGCATTAAACTCTGTCAGCTCCTACCTCCTGATTATCTCTCCTCAACAGCAGACTTCCAGTGGCCGGATTCTTGCATCTGTTTGGATCATCATTCTAATATTCAGGCCTGAAGGTATGACATTGAACCATTCCAAGTCCTGCTGGTCTTTTTCACATCTGAATGTTGATATCAGCTTTTTTCTACCTAACAATCTCAGAGATAATGTAGCTAACACACACTTGTAGCCTAAAGAAACCTAAGCCTAATGCTTGAAGAGTTCTTATGATCTTAATCAGTTTTTCTTGATATGAAACTATTTAAGTATCTCTCCTTGCTGGGTTAATGAATAAAGAAAATAATACCATAATTTCTACTTCTGTTTACTTTTGTTTCTTTTTAAGCAATCACCTTGCTACGGGAAACATCCCTTCACATCCTGCCCCAGCTGTTTAATTCATTTGGCATTACATTTTTTTTTTTTTTTTGTCTTTACTAAAAGCTGGTAGACAGAATTTCAAAAGGAGCTTGATGGGGGGAAGATTTTAAATATCCTCTCAGTTTTCTTTTCTCCTGGCAAATGAAATTTCAGAGTCCTTGTGCCATTTAACGTGGCAGTTGGGTGGATGGGACAGCTCTTTTAAGATCACACACCTATGGCTGCTGTCTACAGCCCCACTGCAGCTTGTCTGCCACTTTTCGTGCGGCTTCACTGGGAACTGTGCCATGTTCAGCTATCATTTTCAACTTTATAAAAAGGAAGTGAGAGATCAGGATCGTTAGATTCTATAAACACTTGAATGCCTGGGAAATGCAAAACCATGAGCCAGGCTGCTGGCTACAAGGAGCAGAGTGGGGAGAAAGGAAATTACATCTCAGACTCCAACGCACTATTCTTACATGATGCCTAAAGAGACGGGGATTCAAGTTGAGCATTTGAATGTTAAAACCAAATAGACAATGCGATGCTCTCCCAGCAAAATAGCTGCCAGATATGTGTTCTCCTGAATGGAAAAGGGAAGAAAAGAGGAGAAACAGAGATAAAAGGCAACATGGGGAAAAGGAGGAGACAGATTGTCTAGGGAGGGTGGTTAAGAATCCTGGAGTTTTACACAAAATGTAATTTTGTTCCATAAAGGGATTTACAATGAGGGAGAGAGCAAAGAGTAGGAGCTCAACTTCATATTCTATGATTCCCTGACATAATATTTCCTCCTCTGATCCCAGCAATTCCAAGTAGCCAATTCAGTGCTATGCAATTCTGAAAATTATCCACAAGGCCCGAAATCTATGGCAGAAGCATCCAGACTGCGGGTCCAAAGCTGGGAACGTTATTGTCATTTTTTTTTTCTCCTTCAGCTGCTCCACAGCTTTAAGACAAATTAAGGGAAAGCCAATGAGCTTTCAGGATGTGAGCTGCATTGTTCTTCTCTCCTGGGGTATAGGTAACCTTTCCCTGCCTGCATGAAAATGCAAAGGTCTATTGCATATACTTTTTGCTATTTTGCTGCTTGTTGGTGAAATGAATTGCTACAGAGAAAGCAGTGCCATGGAGACTTAGGAGCAGGTGACACAGCCTGGCTTCTACTGTCTGCTCTGCCACTTTGTGCTAGCAAAGTCCCACACTAGTGCAGGTCACAGGTAGTACACTGGCCCACAAACCCTTGGACAGGAAGAAAACTGACTGTGAGAAGTGGGATTTTAGGGGAAACTCAAAAGCCAACTGGTGCTCTCTGAAGCCACTAAATAAGCCCTAAGTTGAAGCACCATCAGATTTAACAATTCTCTATAGAAGATTTAAAAGCAAAATCAGGAAGAACTGTAATTTCTCTGTAAAACAAAAATCTTTCACCTTTGTCTCTCTCATGCACACTCACACAGCAAGGTAAATGTCATTGTCTGCTGAAGGTTGCTGGCACCATTATTGATTATCCCATAGCCAATGAACAACTCATGCATTTTTAAGCTCTGTGAGTTCTCAGTCCAGCTAAGCCCTAAACACAAAGAAGAAAATAAGCAAAATTATAAATTGAAGGACAAGGAGCATTAGAACTTGGATGGCCTGAGTATATCACTAAGGGGTGGAGTACTTGCCTAGCATGCAAAAGACCTCCTGATTTGATTCTCAGTCCCATGAGAAGGAGACAGAGCGCAGTCAGGAATGAATGCATGGAGAAGCTCAGCTAACTGAGTGGCAAACGTAAAGCAACAATTTCTCATGAGTTCCATGAGAGTCCCAAGCACATCCTGGGAGCCGGTGGCTGCTCCATGTGGCTTATTAAGTCAGACCTTTTCATTATTATAGTTCTTGTTCTCTTGTGAGGTAGAAGTATTTAAGTAATGCTGTCAAGATGTGTCAGTGGATAAGTTTGATGACATACGCTCAATTCCTACAACCCAGATGGTAGGAGAGAACTGAGTTCTGCTAGTTGTCCTCTGATGTCTATGCATACACCATGGCACATACGTGCCCACGCAATAGCTAAACATAACAATTCTTAAAAGAAATACATAAGTAAGTGTATTTATGAAACTATATCCAGTGTCTACAAATGACCAAAATTGGACACTTCCCTCACTTTTCATGCCAGTTACATAAGAGGTGGGGGTTTGAGAACTGGTATGGGTCATGACCATTTCCACAGTATCAGAAACAGGGCTGCTTTCCATGTAGTGTGACCCTATTCGTGAAAGGGGCTTTTTTTAATTGTTCTAAGTCCATTCACAGAACTCATCTGCGTCAGTCACATTTGAATCACTAGCACAAAATAGCTGGTCAAAACAGTTGAAGGGAGAAAACTGTATTTTGGCTCACAGTTTCAGGGGATTTCCCTCCATTGAGACAAGGAAAGTGGAATGTATGTGGTGGAAGCATGTGGTGGAGGTGTTATGGAAGTGTTTTTCACATCACAGAATACCAAGTAGGAGAACAGGACAGGAATCAAGACCTGGCTCTTGTTTCCAAAGACCAGCTCCTAACAATATGTTTCTGCCAGCTAGCCCCACCTGCAGAGAATTCCAGGTTTCCAAAATAGAGACACTGCACTACCTAAGAAACAGCCCTCTGAACATGAGCCTGAAGCCTTTAAGTTTCAATCGTCATCACGCCATTTTCAAACTAAGAAGTTATTTGAACCATTAATAGAGGTTTTCTATTTTGATAGATTAAGACATTTTTAGTCTTCATTATCCCATTAAGTACTCTCAGGTTTCAGTCTTCAAATGAGTTTTTTTGTAAATAATGAAATAAAACGGAATTCAATAATCAACTAATTGAAAAACAACTTTTCAAAAGACAATACTGCAAATTGTCACCTTTCGTGCAGATCCACAGGGCAACAGGTGGCTCTCTTGTCAGATGACAAAGCAGAATTCCAAATTTAATAATGAAAAACAATTAAGAAAGGTGAAGTGTAATGAAAGAAGAGTGGATGGGGGTTACATTTAAGCAAATCTTTATAGCAATATGCATCCTGGGATGCCATACTGGACTCTATAGCCTTCAGCTGGAAGGGACTAATACTGCTCTCTCTGGTAGGCAGGGGTCTGAGCTTCTGGGAGAGGTCCATTAGAACCACTGTCAATATCTACCATACATACTTTTATTCAAAGGTAAGATTGATAAGACATATTCATTAACTAGAACCAAGTGTTTGAGAAATTGAACATTAGCAATTGGGTCTACTATTTTCAATTTCGTGGATGGATATCAGTAAACTGAAGCAGGCTGTATACTTCAGAGATGGTTCGCAGAAGCCACTATGCCACAGTTGACCGTGGTCCTTGTCTGGGTTAGAGTTCCTAGTGCTGTGAAGAGCCACTATGACCACGACAGCTCATTAAAATTATACCATTTACCTGAGGGTGGTCTACACTTCAGAGGTTCGATACGTTATCGACATGACGGGAATCATGGTGCTGGAGGGAGAGCTGAGAGTTCTCCATCATGATCAGCAAGCAGCAGGAATATAGATACTGGGAGTCCCTAGGCCTGGTTTGAGCTTCTGAATCCTCAAAGCCCAACCCCTAGTGACACACTTCCTCTATTCCTAAAAGATCACATCTCCTAATAGCACTGCTCCCTATGAACCTATAGGGGCCATTTTTATTCAAATCATCCAGTGCCTTTCCACCCTCTCTTCATGTTTGTGAAGTTCACTTTCCTTACCTCTAAAACAAAACAGGATTAATGCATGAGATAGATGCATGAAATAGAACTTAAGCAAAGAAAATTCTCTTAAGAAGAGACACACCATATGAGTTACTGAAGCTACTGAATAAACAACATAATGCTATTCCTAGCAAGTGACAAAACTTCATTTCCTGGTGAAAGTAAAAATAATCTAACCTTCTATGTATCTCTTGCCTACCAGGGAGCATAAGCGAGAATAATATGAACATTAAAATTTATGAACAAATTACTCCAAAACACACTGAAGTAGGCATTATCTGTAAATATAGGAATTTAAGATATCTTACAAGACACAGAATTTAATTTTTGATAAATTAACTTCTGGTTTTCATTTTACATACTTTTGGTTTGGTTTTGAAAGCATATTAATTTCTCATTTTTTGTATATTTCTGTAATCAAATTCATTTCAGTAGAGATACTAGGTATGAATCTATGATTTTGTATATTCATATTATTTGACCAGCTATTGGTCCACATTTTAAAGTATTTGAAGTATACCATCCACGAGGTAATACCTTGTGTTCTTAACCCCTTATTTCTTTCACAGTGTTGCCTTCCACAGGTGATGTCACCTTCCTGGCTTTCTTAAGCTTGACTAGGAGACACTTTCTGTCTTAGTTGGTAAGGGAGTCCAAAATGCAGCAATCACCCTTGTATTTCATGTATGTCACCATCTATCAGCACCATAAATAATGTGTAAAGATCAATAATAATTTCATATCTGTTACTAGCTTGGTGCCATGCTACAGGAATGAATTGTTTTATGGGGATCCTGATTCTCTTCTATTTTCTCCTGAGAAAATTAGCCAGTAATTTTTACAGTCTTTAGACCTGAGACAAATCAAATTTCACTCTGAGTTCTTCAAGGATAGATAGGATTGAGGAAATCAAAACACATTTTACTCCAGTCCACTTCGAGACTGTCAAACTTGACTTCAGACAATTAATTTATTAAGGAGCTCATATTTAACTTTCAAAAAGTACAAGTGATATTTTAATAAGTAGCATTTTTATTAATTACTAATATTAGAATATATAAAATATATAAGACAGTTACTGTGTGACACCTATATTTTCTAATGTAAACAATGTCAGAAGAAAGCTGGGTACTCAGAGAATACTTGAATGCCGTGGCTGGGGAGAAAGAGACAGACCAGCCATTCTACCCTATTTTAGTGAATTCTAGATTAGTGAGAAACAATGTTTTAAAAGCCAAAACAAGGTACACTACATCCAAGGAAGATCATCTGAGGTTGTCTTCTACATGTGTGCACACACATGTATACTCATACCCATATGTATGTGTGTACCTGCACACACACACACACACACACACACACACACACACACTAAACATTCAGAAGGTTCATGTCTACCAGGCGCACTATACTATCGCCATATCCAGACTATGTGGCTCTCACAGAGTCCCTGAGTCAGCCCCGTGTAAAGCCATCAGAGCTTATTTAGGGGCAAGTTAGGATGCAAAACCAAGCAGTTCCCAAGATCTCAGTGACTTGCAAACATGAGATTTGCATCTGACTCATAGCAGGTGACCATCAGCCCGCCCGTAGCTCCATATGTGCTCATGTTTAGAATAGTCAATAAATCAGGGAAATCAAAGCTAAGCTAATAAATCAAGTATTCAAGGTACGTCCAAAAAGTCAGACCTTGGATTGCCTCTGCCTCCCCAAGTGCTTCACTAACCAAGACAGGTCTCATGGTATTTTCCAAGTTGGTGTGCAAAGGAAAAGTACCATTTCTTCACGTGTTGAGGATTAGAGAGGAGACTTAGTGGCAAGACTCCCACTCGCCCAGCCACTGAGAAGTGAAATAAAAAGGCAGAGGATTTAACAGCTGTCCCAGCAAACACTCACACACCTTTCAAAGCAATCCATTCTATTCTTTTGTACCTCAGAGGGTCTATCATCAGTAAGGGGACAAAGTCACAGCTCTACACTGCTACCCTCAATTTGTGGGGTTCCTTTAATCATTTAGGAATCTTGACTGAGATTCATGGTTTCAGTTCAGAAAAGAATTTCAGGACTAACCAGTATGAAGCCACATTGTGATTTTATAAAAATAAATAAATAAATAAATAAAAATAAAACAGGAAGGAAGTTGCTTACAAAAAGAATAAAGACACTGGACAGTAAGGGAGTGGGCTTTTCAGGAGAGGATCTAGTGCAGTAACGGACACTGCTGATGAAGATCTTCAAAGCACAGGGTCTAACGGAAAAGGAAAGAAGACAACTTACCCAAGGTCTGGGTTTCTGAAGGGAGAACAGCAATTAAGTAGCCTAGCATCGGCCAAGTACACCATTTGGGTATCTTAAGTTACAGATTTGCTTCCTTTTTTAAGGGTGGCGCACACCTTTAATCCCAGCACTTGGGAGGCAGAGGCAGGTGGATTTCTGAGTTCGAGGTCAGCCTGGTCTACAGAGTGAGTTCCAGGACAGCCATGGCTACACAGAGAAACCCTGTCTCAAAAAAAAATAAATAAATAAAACAAAAAACAAAAAACAACAACAACAAAAAAAAAGATATTTATTTACTTTACATCTCAATTGCAGATTTCTCTCCCTCTTCTCCTCCAAGTCTCTCCCTCTCTCCTCTCCTCCCCATCCACCCAACTTTCCTCCCCTTCTCCCCCGAAAAAGGGAGGCCTCCCATAGATACAAACAGCTTTGGCATATAAAGTTGCAGTAAGGCTAGTTTCATCTTCTCCTATTGAGGCTAACCAAGGCAGCCTAGTTAGGGGAGAAGGATCCAAACGCAGGCAACAGAGTAAGAGACAGCCCCTGCTCCCACTTTAGGAGTCTCACACAAAGACCAAGCTGCAAGACTGTTATGTATGTGCAGAGGGCCTAGCTCCACCCCCATGCATGCTCTCTGGTTGGCAATTCAGTCTCTGAGCCCCTTTGTGCCCGGGTTAGTTGATTCTGAAGGTTTTTCTAGTGATGTCCTTGACCCTTCTGGCTCCTTCAATCCTTCCTCCCCCTCTTCCATAGGATTCCCCAAGCTCCATTTAATGTTTGGCTGTGGGTCTCTGCATCTGTTTCTATCAGTCACCGCTTGAAGCCTCTCTGATGACAGTTATTCTTGGCTCCTGTCTGCAAGTATAGCAGAATATCATTAATAGTGTTAGAGGTGTGTTTACTCTCATGGTATGGGTCTTAAGCTGGTCCAGTCATGAGTTGGTCATTCCCTCAATTTCTGCTCCATCTTTTATCCTAGAACGTTTTGTAGGCAAGACAAATTGTGGATCTAAGATTTTGTAGCTGGGTTAGTGTCCCAGTCCCTCTGCTGGAAATCTTGCCTGGTTACAGGAGATGGACAGATCAAGCTCCATATGCCCCATTGCTTGGGGTCTTAACTTGGGTCACCCTCAGAGATCCCTGGGGGTTTCCATTATCCTAGGTTTCTAACTCATCCCAGAGATGAAAACTAGAAAATTCTAGTACGCTCTCCCTCCATCCTCTCCCCACCGGGTTCTTTCTGTTCCCACCCCAGCCTCCTCCCTCACCTAGTCCCCTCCCTCCCTCCACTACTCATGTCTAATCTAGTTTCCCCTATTCTAGTGTCCCTCCCTGGGCTCTCAGGATTATTACTTTTTTGGATCTGTGAAATGTAGGGTGTTATTCGGTGTTTTATGACTAATATTTACTTACAAGTGAGTACATACCTTGTTTGTCTTTCTGGGTCTGAGTCACCTCACTCAGAAATGCAAATCAAAGTGACTCTGAGATTCTGTCTTACATTCATTAGAATGGCTGTGACCAAAAACTCAAGTAACAGTTAATGTTGGTGAGAATGCAAGGGGACACTGTTCCATTGATGATGGGAGTGCAAGCTTGTATAACCACTTTGGAAATCAATTTGGGACTTTCTCAGAAAATTTGGAATAGTTCTACCTCAAGACCCAGCTATGGCACTTTAGGGTAGAACCCCAAAGATGTTCGACTATACCACAAAGAGACTTGTTCAACTATGTTCATAGCAGCTTTATTTGCAATTACCAGAAACCAGAAACTACCTAGATGTCCCTCAACTGAAGAATGAATAAAGAAAATGTGGTACATTTACACAATGGAATATTACTCAGCTATTAAAAGCAATGACATGGTGAAATTCGCAGGCAAATGGATGGAACAGATTTTCTGGTTTCTCTATTCTTGATAGGTGAGGTTATAAAGTGGCCCTAGAGATCCATTGGATGGATTATAATCAATAAGTTGAAACCCAGGGGCCTAGGGTAGCACTGGGGATTTAGTATGAGTCTTCTGCTGTGGTGGAAGTCCTAAAGTAGTTGGTTATTATGCTGAAATACTTGCTTCTTAGCTGATGAGAGGCTTAACTAGACTCCTAGGTAAGTGTCTTAGTTAGGGTATCCATTGCTGGGAAGAGTCACCATGACCAAGGCAACTCATATAAAGGACAACATCTAATTGGAGTGGCTTACAAGTTCTGAGGTTCAGTCCATAATCATCATGGTGGGAAGGATGGCGCTGTTCAGGAAGACTTGGGGCTGGAGGAAACGAATATCCTACATCTTTATCCAAAGGCAGATAGAAGTCTCTCAAAGCCCATCCCCACAGTGACACATTTACTTCAACAAGGTCATACCCACCCTAACAAGGCCACACCTTCTAATATTGCCACTTGCTGGATCAAGGATATTCAAATCAACACGGTTAGCATTCCTTTGTCTTCCCATTTTCCCATATTTTCTTACCTCAGGTCTAAAAGAAAGAGGTTTGCATCAATAAAGAAGTCCACCTTCTCTCTTTATATCCCCTACCTGTAAAAGCAAGTATCCAGTATGGACAGACCATCCTTCCTCTAGCATTTTCACTTGAATAATCGAGGCATTTACCAATAAAATTAAGATGTTAGTTTGGACTTGAGAGCATTAGTCTAAACCACAGAACCTCCCATTTATCCGGACTCTGGCCGGATGCTGGTTCTTAGTGCTTCCTAGCTACACAGGCTTATCGTAGGGAACATCACATAATCTTTATAACAACTCTGTGATGCATGAATTGGGAAGACCCTCCTTGAGGACTGAATAGGGAAGAGAAAGAAGAGTAAAGAACTGATTGGCGAACAAAGATGGATTCAAACTCAGATATGGGCTACAAAGTCTTCCTCCTGAGGAGCATAGCACAGTGAACAGTACTGAAAAAGATCTCACAGTGCAACGCCATTTGAACTTGTGCCATGTCTCTTGAGTACCCATGCGCAGCTGTGATCCCAGCAAGAGTTCTAAACAGTGTTTTAACACATTCTTCCTCAAAAAAGAAAAAGTGCCTTTTACCTCTGACAGAGTCATATCACACCACAGATAGTGGGATATATAAAGAACGTTTCTGGGCCTACTTTACATGGCTCTAGACTAATTAGAGAATTAAAAATATTAGCACAAATGAATAAGACTGAAAGATTTTCAGTCTTATACTGGGAATATTAATAGTACTAATAGCTGCCATACTTCATAACTTTTGGAGTGACATTCATGGAGGTCATGGAAATACCACCCCCTGGAGCTGCATAGGTCACAATATGTGTGACCATATGCTGGGGCCCTGAATTTCTTATGGGCCGTCTGCCTTCACCTGCACTCCTATTCTGATACACTTTATCTTGACAGGCTCCTGTTTGGGTTTTCATTCTCCAAATATCCTTCAAATAATTAACACCTTAAATTCGTCCTTGGCTGTTAGTGGGGACGATTGTCTTACCAGCATGCTAAGAATAGCGAAGTTAATCTTAAAGGAGGGAGGTCCACATCCCCCTGTTTACACGGAGTCAGTGCCTGCATCTACATACGCAAACATATTAACTGAACAGGAGACCTGAAAAAAAACATTTGAGCTTAATAGAGTGCAAAACAAGGACTGATTGATATAACCACTTAAAGCCTTCTTATGCTACATCTCGGAGCATTGCATTCACATGTTTACTGATATCTCTGAGGAACCCCTTGACTCTTTTCAAGAAAGAAGAAAGAGAAGGAAGGAAGGAAGGAAGGAAGGAAAGAAAGAAAGAAAGAAAGAAAGAAAGAAAGAAAGAAAGAAAGAAAGAAAGAAAGAAAG
>JADRCC010560657.1:4402-17776 GCA_019843855.1 Hylomyscus alleni
GAGGAGAGAGGAGAGAGGAGAGAGGAGAGAGGAGAGAGGAGAGAGGAAGAGGAAAGAGGAAAGAAAGAAATTACAAGGCAGATTTAATTTTACTGTTCATTGCTTGGAATCTGTGGCCATCGTGTGAATCTTGACAGGCCGCTTTTATGGCTGATTTTCAGACTGCCGTTTTCCTATCCTCTCTCTTTGTATTATTTTCATTAAAAATTCCATTAGCAAAAAAAAAAAAAATCAATGTAATCATTTTGGTAGTAATTAATTCTTAGCAGTCTTCTAAAGGAGAAATGAAGGAATAAAACTGGAAAGTGTTAAAATAAGTAGAAAGTAGTATATTCTCTCAAGGGCCCCTTAGACGTAGGTGTGTGGATGGTGGAGGGGGATGTTCTGGCAATCAAACAGTCAAGGATGGTACCCAAGCCAGCACCCACTGTCACCTGAGCTACATGGCTAGAAGCTTTCTTCTAAAAGCCCCCTTATCTTGAAGGAAGGTCTGTAATGATACACTGATAAAAGCACCATTTCACGGAGGGCCACCACTCCCTCTGTGAGTTTTTAACAAGGTGGTCGGAGCATCAGTCTGCTATAGCATTTGGCACCTGAAGGAGGCTGATGAACATTTTGTGTATAATTGATATTATTAAACATGATCATGGTTCTGTGAGAGAAGTCATGGGAGTCAGATTCCAGATTTGAAAATATTCCCAAAGAGTTTGAAAAGAGAAAGTGTGAACTTAATATTTAGTGTTGTGCCTTAAAACTCCCCCCTTTTAACTCAGAAGTGCTCCCCTGTAAGCACTTGCCTGGCTTGCCCCAGGCTCCAGGTTCAACCATCGGTACTAACAATAAATAGCTCAAAGGGCCTGATGAATCTTAGACACCACAGGAAGGGGCAATAAAGCAACTCTGGGTTCTGTGTGTGCCACCTTCTTGGGAAGATCTGTACATTCAAAACAGAATGCCATGTTTGGGGAAAGAAGAGAAACTGTTCTGTTATGGAAAAAGTGCTGACCCTGCAATTTCATTCTACATAACCCAACGAACACCACCTGTTATTCATCTTTCAAGAGTACTCTGTGGATTGAGTGTGTGGTCATGCGCAATGGGCACCACTGAAAACTTCTGCACTCATATTTTACTTACTGACTGGCATAGATTTCTCCCCCATGCAGACTTCTAGAGTGTCTTTAAAAGGTCTCTCCCTAGTTTTACGAATTAGCTCAAAAATTAGAGCACATTAATTTTCATTTAGTAGAGTTTAAAATATTCATATCTCATGTTTAGCAGACAAGCTTAAGTGTCTTGGAACTGGTCTGGCTGCTGTAGAGGTGTGAGGGAGCAATGGTTTGGAAAACCACCTGCACTTGGTGAGTTCATCCAAACACAGGAGACTTGTATTTGTGTTTTCTAGGGAATAAGACCGAACAAAATGTGTTTGTGCATCAAATGTTCAGAGACGGTCGGCTGTTTTTGTGGTGCGCCTGGCTTATTGAAGCAACATATTTAATGGGGATGAGGCAGTGTGCTTTGCTGAGCACTGTGAGGGGGCAAAGGAAATGTTGTCATGAACTCCACTGTAAGGATCGCACTGTGCACTAGGAGAACAAAAACACTCTCATCTGAAATTCTAACATTGAATGTGGCAGTGTGTCATTAAAAGGCAGAATCGTTAATATGGGTGGGTGGTTCAAAGAAGGGTGAGTGGCGAGTATGTGCAGGAGAGGTCTTCTGGAAGAAGTCAGAGGTGAGAGCTGCCCTGAGGGGTCATTAGAAAATGAATGGGCAGGGAGGGGCTGTGGGTGGCAAAGCTAGATAGGGCAATCCAAGCCTCTAATTGCTGATGTTTAAAAAGACTCCGGCTTCAAATCCTGATGTGTCATACAGACAACAATTTCATAAGCTGTAGCATTCTGTCACAGCAAGTTGCACACTCGGAGCATTCAGGAATTCCAGCAGGGCACAGTGCCCAGGAAAAGTGCTGTAGGTATACACAAAGCAACCTCCATAAAGCCAGCCGCTGGCCAGCAAGATTAACAAAACCAGCTTTATCTGAGATCCTCTGATGAGCAAGAGCAGCTTGCAGGTCCAGTAGAGTTTATGCACAGTTGTTAGAAGTGTGTTAGGCTGCTGCGGCAGCATTTGGGAGCAGCCAGAGACACCTCCACAATATCTTTAAGATGGAACAGGGAGTGCAGGCTCTCACACAAATTTCTTTACACACCAGAAGAAGTATGGTTAGCCGGTCTCCAAGAGATGACAGCTTATGGCAGCATCGTTTACATGGATACTTTTGTTGAAATGTCCTGGAGTGTCTTAAGGCTTAATTTTCATTTAACTTTCATTCTTATTACGCGGTGAGCTTTTGGTGCCCATCGAATATAAATTTTCTTCAGTGAAGGAAGAAATTACTGGCACTGCTATTAATAGTTTAATGAAAAGTCTTATTGCTTCTTAAATTTATATTTTCATGGCGATTGACAATAGGTCGATATTTTCTCTATTTTTAAGTGTGAAGATTAAGAAATCAAACACTTGCCTGAGCCCTCCCAACAACCTGTATCTATATTGGGTCTGGAACAAGTGAGTGCAGTATTAGTCGTGCGTTTAGTGAGGTGGTAATCTTGGTCCAGGGTGAGTGGCGTGGCTACCTTAGGTACCCTCTCCCATCAGCCACACAATGTGAAAACCCAGTTACACCAGGTGGAAGCTCCCACTTAACAAGTAGATCCGGTCAGTAGGCACAGCTGTCTTCTGTGGTTTGACATGAAGAGCCTCTTTCTCACCTTCTCTACCCCCATCTAAAAGGCTGTGGGGACTTTGGTCTTCAGATGGTGGCACTATTTTGGGAAACTAGGAGGTGGTGCTTAGTGGAATGAGATCAGTCATAGGTGAATCTTTGAGGAGCTGTCCTGTCCTAGGCCTTGACTTGGTTTCTTTCTCTCTTCCTATTTCTCCACCACACATTCTTGCTAACTTGATGTCTCAAGTACAGGAGGCCAAGCAGCTACGGGATGAACCATCTAAGACTGACTCAGTGTGGAGTTGGCTCCTTTTACATGGTTCTGTTAGTGTATTGTCCCAGAAGCCATGGCTGATGGACAGAAATGACATCAAAGACCAAAAGAAGATAAAGTCATAGGTGAAATAGTTTTCTCTAACAGAAAATTTTAAGATAACCATAGCCTTTTTTACAATGATGTTTCTTTATCTCACCTGGGTGAGAGCTACAGTGCTAAATAATCAAGACCGGCTTGGGAGCCCTGTGGGTCTTCAAGAACCAAGACTTTATTCCCTGGAGCTTCATTATCTAGGACATGACTGGCATCTTCAAGTAGGAAAACATGGCTGCTAGAGTTTGTATCCCATGTCCAGCTTGGATTCAGAAGAGAGAGAAAGAGTAGGGTAAGCTGTGCCTCCCGGGACAGCTTCTCGAGAGAGCCTGCCCCTAAATTCCACAGTCATTTCTCACTGACCTCCTATTGGAAAGGATGGGTGTGGTTTGAGCTACACATCTGGTGATTTCACACACAGTTGCTGTATTTGATTTTTTTTTAATTTTACATTATTTTATAATATTTTATATTCCTAGAGATAACGTCTCTTCGAAGGTTATGTATAATTTAGAGAATGTGCTAAAATGTAAGAGCTTTTAAACTCCCAATGTGGATGGACCTTTTTCTCTGGTTGATAACTTACATTCTTTAATTATTTAGGAAAAAGCACATCACATTTTTCCGGTGAAGAGACAGTTTGCAGTCAAAGACAGAGCTAGGGACTAGGACTATTTTGTTGGCCTTTGCTGTTGTTATTGTTTTGAGTACACAGTACTTCTAGAGAGAAAATAAGGAAACAAGCCTTTATTGCAGCTGAAATGCTTGATAAAGCCAAGTCGGGCATGTTATGGACATATGACCAGTTTCTGAACCAGGGTACAGCATTGGAAATTCTGTGTTCCCAGCCATCCTCAACACTTTTGATAGGTCCTAAGGAATTCTATTTCCCATGAAGACATCATAAACCATGTTCTACTGTGATTGTCCTTGTATATGGAGGTAAATTAAGTGAAAGGCATGTCACTTCTGTACCTTCTGTATGTGATGTTCATCTAAGCACTGTTACCTTTCCATTGTCAGCAGGGGGAAGGACACACCAATAGGGTGCAACCAAGGTAGAAACTGATGCCCGATGTCTGAGGCTTCATTGCTAAGCATACCTTGGGCCTCAAAGTGCTGCCTCCTTAAGCTCACTCCCCTTCTTCTTCATGGTCTTGCCCAGGATCACCTGTGATTAGATGTGTGGATAAAAATGTCTAGATAATTGAAGGGGTTATGAGAGAAAGCCATTTTCAGTTGCTAGTAAAGAACACAGGGCTAGAATGGAATGTTCCAGAATGAAAGCTTAGAGTTGGGAGACGCTGGGAACTCACCTGCTTGAGATTCTTTTTCATAGTAAAGAAAACTGGAGAGATGGCTTATTTGTAAGGTGCCTGCTATGCAAGCTTGAGGGCTTGACTCTTGATCTCCAGGACCCACACAGAAGGCTGAGCATGATCACATGAGCCCCTGTTGCCCCAGGGATGCAGGCAGGAGATGGGTGGATCCCTGAAGCTCACTGGCCAGCCAGTGCAGTCAAACTGGTGAGCTTTAGGCTCAGGTAGAAAAACTAAATCTAGAGAGCCATTGAAGCAAGATACCAGATGTTAACCTCTGGTCTCTAGATGTACGTGTATACTGTATACTTACCCCACCCTCCACCATATCTGTATAACAACAGTAAGATGTACTCATATGTGTGAACACCCTTCTCCTGAAAAGAAGAAAGAAACAAACTTGAGAATGATGTCTTGCCAGGACTTAGACATTGAGCTTCTGTCTCCAAATGCAGTGTTGGTTTGCCACAGAGTTTTAAGGTTCCATGAACAGTTGTTGACACCACAGGCTCTTACCCGCAAGCATAGTCTGGATAGAGGACTTGTTTGCTAAGGATCGACACTTGTTCCAGAATTGCCTAGCTACACACCTGCAAATGGACAAACTCTAGGAACCTCTTCTCCTTTTCCCCTTCCCACCTAATTTGACTATTTCCCCTATTCCCGAGGTTATCCCTTGATGCTTGGGAATCATTGGGAGAGACTCTTGCTGGTATTTCAGAAGGACTGTAGACCACTGGAGGCCTGCACCTGCAACAGGGTGCTTGCTATCTTGTTTCAATCCTGTGGATAGGCCACGAGGATAGGTTTTGCCATGAGAGTAGGCTTTGTGGGCCTCTGGGTATACCTGCTGATGTCAGCAAGGAAAAGTCTCTACCTGCCTTACTGTAGAGAGCGTTACTTAAAGAGACAAGGTTGGCTTCTTGTCCTGCCTCTTCATTTGTATAGTCTGTGCCCTGAGCAGACAGTAGGGAGGACACTGGTTCTTCTCAGCTGCTTCAGTGGCCACACCACACAGTGCCCATGTCATTTTGTGTCCTCATCAGCTTTTCTGCTCGACTGGACACTTCAGATCTCTCTAACCCTGTATGAAGCCTTTTCCAGATTTTAATAAACCTCTAATGTGTCCCCAGTGTATATCCTAGGAACTCCATAAAACTGGGTACAGATATGATGGAAGAAAAAGTAAATTCCTGCTGCCAGTAGCTCATGTTTGCTAATTGGAAAAGTTATGGGTGCTTTCAAAATAAAAGCAAGTTTATAGATCCCCTTTATAGAATAGCTGTTACATTGTTAGAGAATTAAAATGTATGTCATCGCAACAATCATCCACCGTTGTGTTAGCAAAGCTCTGGAGAAGCATAAATGTTTCTCAACATTGCTTGATGTTTGCAAATTATTAATATGTACACGTCTGTGGGCGGGAAAGAATTTGACGGAAGAACCAAAGGGGAAAAGGAGGAGCAGAAAGGTTTTAATGTGAATGCATGCCTCTTTTGACACCGGTCTGCACATCCGGTTGAAGAACCTTTAGTATTTGTGATGTAATTTAAAGGCTATAGTGGCTTCTTTACAGTAGCTTTGGTGATATTTCTCTGGCTTTTCTAAAACACTGAAAAGTTACTGGTTATATTTAGAAGGGTGTAAAGAAACACCAAAGTAAGCTTTTTGTTTTGCTTCTGCATTGTTCTGTCAAAATGCACATTTAAAATAGCCACTCCTATAACATTGCCATCTCTGTATGTGCGTACGAGTGCATGTGCATGTGTGTTCATGTTACATGTGTGTGTGTGTGTGTGTCTCAGCCATTTCTGTTACATTGTCATCTAGTGTGTGTGTGTGTGTGTGTGTGTGTGTGTGTGTGTGTGAGTTTCTGCCACTTCTGTTACATTGTCATCTCATGTGTGTGTGTGTTTGTGTGTGTGTGTGTGTGTGTGTGTGTCTGCTCATTATTTTATATTGTTGCAACAAAGTACAATGAATGGACTTCATGGGTTGTTCTACCCATATTCTAAATCAATTATGAATCAAAATTATTTATCTGTTCTAAACCTATATAGACTTTTTCTTATCATTATTCCATAAATAATGCAACACAACTATTTATATATCATTTACCTTATATTTGCGTGACAGGTATTGTGTAGATGATTTATAGTACATAAAGAATGTGTGCAGGTCAGATACCATATGGGACGTGAGCATCTACTGAATTTGATACCCACGAGGATTCCTGGAACTAACTCCCCATGGATGCTGAGCTATGACTACATGACAGAAACTGTTACAATTTTTTTGTTGCTGAATAATGAACCACCATAAAAGTTAATACCTTAAAAACAATAACAATGTATTATTCTGTCAGACTCCAGGTTAATTAGGCAGCTCTTCCCCTTTGTATGAGTTTAACTTGGAGGTCCAGTGTGGTTTCACCTGCATGGCTGGTGCTGGCTGCTCCTGAGAACACAGCTACTCTGGCATCAGGCCTCTGATTGCCCTTCGTAGAGGCCATCTCTCTTACCATAGCTAGAGTCTAGCTTTCAAGCACAAGTGTGCCCAGGTCTTGGCTGCAGCCTGGGGAAACTCAGGCTCAGAAGAACACTGTGTTGCTGCCATCTTCTACCATTTCAAACAAGTTTCCTGTCTTACTGGGGAATGAGCAGGGGACATCAGTGCCATGGTGGTGACAGGAGAAGGTCACACTGCGGAAGAGCATGAGGGACAAGAGTTATTATTGTGGCCACCTTGGGAAGCATAATCTACCAGAGAAATCAAAGTCCTCCTTATTATCACTTCTTTTCTTCCAAAGTCTGTCATGCCGTTTTAATTGATCTCGAGCCTCGCAGGTAGTGCTGGGGAGCATGGACTTATCAAGTGTAATTTCTTAGATGGTCGCCTTTTGTCCCCGGATAGCATAGGTTCCCTGTTGAGAGTGGCGTGCACTTAATAGCCAACCCCACTCTGTCCTGTCACCAGCATTCTTTATTTATTAAAGACATCAAAATATAGTGGTCTCTTACCCTGACTCTCATGGAGCAAATGCCTAATACAAGGCCTTACCTGTCCCGTCAGTCATTTAAACACCTGTTACGGGGCTGGGGGTGGGGGTGGGGGTGGGGTCTGCTCCTTCTTTTGCATAAAGTGTAACTGAGGATCCCCTAAATATTTCTTCTTAGGTGAATGTAGTGTGTATAGTTGGTGTCATTTGAAGTCTCCAATTCTGCCTGTGTTACAAACTGTCCCTCATTTTTTGTCTGTAGCACATCTGTGCTTTAGGTAGTATCTCTCAGACTTCCTCGCTCTCCTTCACTGGGCTCAGGAGCATGCATACGTTTGGAGCACTCTGGCTGTGTTTTGTGCTCTCGGGTTAGTGTTCTGCATGGTCTTCAGTTGTGGCCCCAAGAGCCAGCATGTATTCAGCAGAAGAAAGCGGCTCCTGATAGAGATGAGTCAGTTTCCGTCTGCATTGAGATGTTTACTTGTGGGGACAAATCCAGAGGATGACAAACCTGGACCATGTGACCGCCCGGGATTGTTTTTCCTCTCTGGGTTTCCACGTGGGAAGCTGCTGTAGTTAGAGCTCTGCTGCAGCTGAGCCCAGGATGTCCGCTGTCCAAGGTGCATCCATGTTTGTGGGCTGCTTCTGTGGCTTGGAGCCAACAGTACATTCTTTTGAGATGCATTCACTCTTTAGAAGAGGAGCACCGTCCTGTGTCTTCCCTGGGAGGCTTGATGGAGCCACAGGTATGCTTGGTTACTACCAGTGAATTTCCCTCAAGGTCAACAAATTACGGCGACGTTTTCTACAGCATAGTGTGTGTGTGTGTGTGTGTGTGTGTGTGTGTGTGTGTGTGTGTGTGTGTGTATTAAGTCTAAAAATGTTTCTTCATTGTGGTTATTGGTAGGCATACACCTATGTGTATTTATATGAGTGTATACTTTATTAGTTTCATTCTCATAGTTGTGGCTGGATATGCTTAGCAAAAAGGAACTCTACAAGCATTTATTTTGGCTTATGCCTTAAATGGATACAGTTCACTGTGGTGGAAGCATGTAGCTGCAAGGGCATGAAGCAGCAGAAGAGGAGCTGTGGAGGGAGGCAAGGATGTGGCAACCCTTCAAGATTTCCCGCTCCCCAGTGACTCCTCCCCTCTACCATCGCTTTACTTCCTACAGTGTCCACAACCTTCCAAAGAGCACAACCCAGCTGGGTGTGGGGACGGCATTGTGTTCAAACACACATTTCCATGAGTGGCTGTTCATATTAAAACCATAACATATATATACAAGCATACATGAGTTTTTTTGCCTAAGTATCTACTTGAGCATGTAGGCAAAGTTTGTATTCAGATACATGTGCACATATATGAGCTTAAGTAACAGTGTGTTCCCCAGGTTGGACTAGATCAAGAGTGTCACTGCGATTACCCTGGTCTCCTACTTAAAGTTTGTGATTTAGATGGGACAAGTGAGTGTCAAAGGCATTCTTATGGAGGAGCTGAGTGACGGGGGAGCTATCACTATGCTCTGCATTCTCCTGAGATGGGCGGGTAAGAAGGATGTGGAGTACAATCAGACCTCTTTGTTTGAGCCTTCATTTGCTTTAGCAGCAGCAGGTCTACAAAGAGGTACCCAAAGGAGCTCAAGGTCTGTTCTCAGATTTACTCTGACTCAGTCCACATCCCATAATATAGGCACAGTGTATTTGAGAGGGACTCTGTTTCTATGGTTGGTCCCAGTGTTCACTGAGTGACAGATTGGTCTGGCTTGGACATTTCTTGCAATAACTGAAAAAGTGTTGAGGATGTAGTCTGAAGGCTGTTGCGAATTCCATATTCCTGTGATTGTGAGTACCGCTTTTCTGTGATTTCAATGAAATGCCAGTGGTCTACGTTTAATGACCAAACCCCATAAACCTCTCGTGAATGAATGATTGAATGTCTGAAATGACTCATTAGAAAGAACAGAAAAGGTTTCTTCTCTAAGATGCCCATTCAAGAGTTGTGGAAATTTTTGTGTTGAAAATAAGGGACTCTGAAACTTATCTAAATATGTGGGAAAATGTTTGACTTATCTCAGTTTGTAGTTTCTCAGGAACCTATGGTCTGTGTTTGTGCAACAGCCTAGTGCACACGAGGCATTGTTCCCCTGAAAAGTAACTTGTTTAGTCTTAAGCAGTGTGAACTTTTGTAGACCTGCTACATGTAGTGATAGTCGCACATATCCCACCTTCTAGGAGAAAGCTTTGTTCTGTTCCTAATGTTCAGAATACTGTCTCAAGAATTTATCTTACCATCTAGATGGAATGAAATAAAGAAGGTAGTTTTGCTAAGTGTTTTGAATATTGTAAGTTGGTCCTGTCCAACAAGATCCCCCCTGATAAGAGAGCATCTGGCTAGCATACACTTGCTATCTCACTCCTTAGCAGAACTGGATTATAAGGAATATACAACTTAAACTTGGTACATGATGGATATTTTGAAAGAATTTCTGCCTTAAAGAATGATATTCTTGCCGGGAGGTGGTGGCACACGCTTTTAATCCCAGCATTTGGAAGGCAGAGGCAGGTGGCCTTCTGAGTTTGAGGCCAGCCTGGTCTACAGAGTGAGTACCAGGACAGCCAGGGATACATAGAGAAATCCTGTCTCAAAAATACAAAAAAAAAAAAAAAAAAAAAGAATGATATTCTTCTTTTAGGTTCCATGTTAATTTATTGTAAATCTATCATCCTTAGTGATATTGGAGAAGGGAAAAGAAACGGTTCTGCTTCTATATTCTTTTCCTTCACAGAGTAACCACACAAGTACACATAAGTACAGAAACCACAAGACCTTCTTGTTACCATTCCTGCATTCAATACTTACCAAACTGCAGGTGCTGTTTCTTCTACTGCATAAATATCCTTGAATCTGTTTAGAAATATTCCTTTCAAGGAACCCATTGTCTTACAACTGTTCTTCTAATTGTTTTTGAGAGAGGGGGGCCGGAGAGAGAGAATGCACACACACCTGTGTGTGCACGTGTGCAGTGCATAAGTGCATGTGGTGTACATGGTGCTCAGTGGAAAGACTTGGGTGCAAGGCCTTCCATTCCCCTTTCAGACAGTGTTTTGTTGTTTATCGCTGCATCTGCCATGGTAGCCCACCTGTGAGCATAAGGAGATTGCCCTGTACCCTCCTCTCATCTTGACCTTAGGAGCATTAGGATTACAGACTCCTGCTACCACATCTCACTTGACCTGGGCCTAGGAGTCTAAACTCTGGTCCTTGTGTACGTGACTCACTAAGTTATCTTTCTAGCTGCCTGACTCAAGATCATGAAAGTCAGCAAAATGTAGGGAGACACATTTTAGGGAACATAGATACTTAGGCACCAAAGTGTGAATCCCAGATTTGGGAACTTTGGTTTCAAAGTGACCCAGTTTATAGCAAGGGAGACTTAAAGAGAAGGAGATATTGATAAAGATAGAGAGGAAGTTAGACATGAGTTTGAATACAGTCATCCCGCAATGGGATCCAAGAAGGCCAAAAAACGTTATCTATTGTTTGTTCAAGAAAGTGTTCTCATTCCTTTTCCTGTTCCACATGAGTTTACCAACTGTTGGAGTGTCCCACCTCAAGGCCGTCGGCAATGGGGTTTGGTTAGATGTAGTATGATGATTTTCTGTAAACAGATAAACTAAATGGAGGTTCTTAAGTCTTAGCAAGTTCATCCAAATCACTCTCTGCTTCTTGCATAAAGGAGTTTGATCCTTGAAATGTGCAAACTCATCTCTAAATAGAAGGATTCAGGGTTATTTACAGTTCCTCTGAATGGAACTGTATCTACAGAGAATACTAATTGCAGGTGACAGTCACTTCCCTTTGAGGAATTACACTTTGTAATTCTGTGCCTCTGTCAATAAGGATATTATTACCAAAATCATAGATTTAGACAGTATATTGTAAGGCAAAAAGAAATGAAATAAAGTAAGAATGTCGTTTCTAAGTCGTA
Organism: Hylomyscus alleni; assembly: GCA_019843855.1. Lineage (NCBI taxonomy): Eukaryota > Metazoa > Chordata > Mammalia > Rodentia > Muridae > Hylomyscus > Hylomyscus alleni. The sequence goes on from JADRCC010560657.1 coordinate 15,822, forward strand.
TGATCAGAACTTATCAAGGAATATAGACAGATAACTGCAGTACAGAAGACAAGAAGGGAAGCTCTAAACCACTACTGTGTTATCTGAACTCCTATGCTTTAAACCAAAGTAATGAGAAATAAAAGCTTCTTAGCTAGACGTCCATCAGCCTAGCTAACTGTGGCAGTTCCCAGGGCTGGTCAGAATTTGGCACAGTGGAGACCTGAAGATTCTGCTCCTGGGAATGAAAATTGGTAGGAAACCAGGTTGGTCTTGTCTTACAAATTCAAAGACAGGTGAACTCTTCCACTTGACATTTTCAGTTTTCTTTAGTCTGCATGGGGGTGACATATGCCTGTACATGGATATTCTTTGCAGCACTGTTAAACACTGTCACCTGGAACTCGCACTGGGGACATAGCTAAGTGGATAAAGTTTCATCCACAGGAGCATGAGGACCTGAGTCTAGATTTCCAGGATCCACAAAAAAGCCAGGGAGGGAGTGGGGGCAAGGAGGACCACCTGCATAAGTGGGCTCAGATGGCAATCAATGAGCTCTTCTTTAGATGAGAAACTCGCCCTTAAAAGATAAGGTAGAGAGAGATGATAAAATATGATCCCCGTATCAACCTCTGGCCTCTACACACATGCACAAACCAATGCATGTCAACATATATAGGCTTGAACACACACACACACACACACACACACACACACACACACACACACACGCACCCAGCATCAAGCCAATAGAATGTCACTATGTGTGTTCACATGATGGGATGTTCTGAAGGACGAAAACGAATGCACTGCAGGTATTTTCAACAGGGTGAGGGAGCCTCTAGAGAAAATGGAGAGTTGACTCAAGAGAAGACAGTAAAGACTGAATGAATCCATCCACAGAGTCAAAAACGTCCATTAAGGAGGCTGCTCAGAGTTGGCTGCATAGGTGAGATGACAAACACCATCACAAAGGTCCTGCTCACTTTGAGGCAGCCGGAGTAGAGGATGGCTAGTGGTCTGTGTAAATGCTGCCAGTGTTGTGTTGCTGCTGAACTGCACCTCCACTGAGGCGGTTTTGTGTTTCTTGTTGGGTTTCTTATATTTATTGACTAGATTGCCCATTTGCCTTCCTGTAAGTATATATATTTCTCAAAATATGTAGTATATATACAAATATATATACACGTATATTTTCTTTATTTCTATGGGAGTAGATAAAGTATTGTAAAAATAGCAGTATAAAAATGATTTCTGCTCTTTAAAGCACAAGATGGGGGTCCTCAATGGAGGAGCTTGAGAAAGGACCCAAGGAGCTGAAGGGTTTGCAGCCCCACAGGATGGACAACAATATGAACTAACTAGTATTCTTAGAGCTCCCAGGGACTAAACCACTAACCAAAGAGTACACATGGTGGGACTGATGGCCCCAGCTGCATATGTAGCAGAGGACGGCCTTGTTGGTCGGCCTTGTTGGTCGTCAATGGGAGGAGAGGCCCTTGGTCCTATGAAGGCTCTATGCCCCAGTGTAGGGGAATGCCAGCACCAGGAAGTGGGAGTGGGTGGGTTGGTGAGCAGGGGGAGGGGCTAGGAAGGTTTCAGGGGGGGAACCAAGAAAGGGGATAACATTTGAAATTTAAATAAAGAAAATATCTAATAAAAATGGAAAAAATTAAATTAAATTTAAAAAAAAGCACAAGACTGTTCTACATGTAGTCACATTTTCTACCAAATTCATCATTGTTGTTAGATTCTCCAGTGAATGGCGAAGTACAGCTTTGCTACTAGAATTAAATAATTATAATAAGATAGAAACCTCAATTTTTCTAGGATCCCAGGAAAAGAAAAGGTCCAAGATTTTCAAAGTTAAATTTGAATTAAACTACGTTAAATTAAGTTTTCCTGTAATTGTTTTCTTGCAGTTTGTATATATTTGTAGATGGCAGCAGGCCATTGAGTTTCACCTACATGGAAAG
>JADRCC010560659.1:0-22500 GCA_019843855.1 Hylomyscus alleni
GACCAGACTGTACCCAAATTTGTAGTGACTATCTTTGTCACTGCCTCCTGATGGTTGAAACTGCAAGTATACATCATCATACCTGAGAAGAAGGAATTTTTGCCTACAGCAAAGACTTCACCAAAATTTTAAAGCCAATTTAACTTTCTGTGGAAAAGAAATAAGATATCAAAAAATTCAAGGGCTTTAACCATGTTAGTTACCTTATAAATTATAATTTTATTTTTTCATAATTATAAGAATTGTATATTCTTGGTCTGAAGACTGTCTTAAGCTTTTTTTGTACTTTAATATATTATATAAAGCATGCATTTTATGTAACTTCTACAAATTTTAATTCATAGAAACTTACAAATTAACTTAAAATTATTTATTTTATTCTTTGAGATTATAATACAACTTACCTTTAAAATCTAGTGAGATATGTTTCTATAAAATATATGTATAGCATTCTAACATATTCTAACAGTAGAGTATGATCAATATTCATTATATGAAGCCATAGTATGAGTTGGTTATAATTTATTTAAACCTTTAAATTTTTATGGTCATATGCAGTGTTCTCTGTTGGTCAGACTCTTTAGCCTTTATATGTGTGTAAATGCCACTGAACATGTAAACACATACACAAAAAAGAAAGAAGGAAAGTACAGTATAAACATACCATATACATGAATGTACATTAATTTTTAAATTCTAAGTTCAAGACCTTCAAAGAATACTTGTAGTCATCTTCCAGATAAAGAACTTCCATGGTTTTAGTTTGCTTTATAAATTTTCTTATGTGTGTATTAAAGGTATATGGCATGGCATTGCAGGAGAGCTTTTTTATTATTATTGATAATAAAAAAGTCACTATTGAAGTGAAAAAAAAGTGATTCTTTTGAGTTATCAGTGTGGTAATGCATGCTTGTAACCTCAGAACTCAGGACATGGAACAAAGAGGGTCAGGGATTCGAGATTATCCTCAGCTACAGAGCAAGTCTGAGGCCAGTCGTGACTAGAAAAGACACTCGCAAGAAACAAAAACAAACAAACAAACGAACAAACAAATGTCTAAAACACAGCTTTCCAGTTAGCCTTTATTTATGTGTGCACAACAGGCACATACTTTGAGCTAGTCAAAGCTGTGAAGAACCCTAGAAGCAGACAAAAGGCCAGTGTGTGTGGGAGGATAAAGCAAAAAGCTGGTGGCTTAAAGAGGAGAAAGAAAATTTAAGCACGAAGAAATGATCTCTCAGGGCATTATCAAAGAGCACACTCACAAACTTATGCATTATTCCAAGGACAAAAAGGATCTGTAGAGACAGACCTATAAAAAGCAGAAATAATCTACTCTGCATTTTACAAAACTTTGGTATGTGCTATAGTTTAGATGTAGACCATATTCCAAGAGCCGGCGTATTGGAGTCTTCTGAGCTTTTGTCTCATTGGATTATGTGCACTAGCAAGGATTGTGAGATCTATTCTCTCTCTAAGTTTATCATTTGGGATATTTGCTCCAGCAATAGAGTGCAGACTGGTACATAATGGCTCATATAGAGAATCATTTGCAAGGGAAAGGGGTATAAAATGAAAAAACATTAAGAAGCTCTTTCATGGTCTAAACCTTAGGTGAAGGCTGGGACTCAGGTAGTCAAGCTGTCCCAGCAGAGGCAGGAACAGATTGAACATATATGTCTTGAAGGCACAGCTTCCCACAATAGATCAAATGTGAAGGGCTAAGGAATGAGAAAGGTCAAGAGTTATTTTCAGATTTCTAACTCTGGCAATGGGTAGTGATGGCGCCATTTATTTTAAATATGGAAACACTGATATAACTCTTCCGATGAAGAATGGATGGATCTTGTTTCTAGAATGCAAATTTCAGAAATTCCTCTGACACATTCAAATAAGCAAGTAGGATATATAAATTTGGAGCCAGGAAAAGAAAGCTGAGAAAGAAATATGAATGTGAGTCACTAGAATACAAATGATTTTGAAAGTCACAGGAATGAATGAGATCACCTAAGCAAAAGTAGAGTAAGAAAGGAAAAGACAGCTGAGGGCTGAACTCAGAGCAAGTTTGATGGAAATAGTCCATAGAGAAGCAAAGGAACCAAAGAGCAGTGCAGTTGCAAGGAATTAACAATGAGAGCTTATTGTCCCTTAAGTGGGGAGACAAGGACATCAGTCAGGAACTTCTCATCTCTGCAGATCACTGCTAAAAACCTAGGAAGGAGCTATAAGAAAATGAATCAGGGGGCCTGTTGTAGGTGGTAATATACTTGGGCTGGTGGTCTTATGCAGTGATCCTGTGCTCAATTTCCAGCACCCGCATGGTGGCTCATAACCCTCTATAACTCTAGTCCTAAAACTTCTAGTGCCCTCCTTTGGCTTTCATGGGTACCAGACAGGCAAGTGGTGCAGACATACATACATGTAAAACACACATACATATAAAATAAGTTATTTTTAAAAACTGAAAATTAACCTGGTAACTTACAGAAAGTGTATTAAGTAAGAACATTCAAAAAGAAAAACTGTCAGAGTTTATAAATTGGCTTTGTTGCTATTGCAATGAATGAATATGCTGAGATGGCACACTGCATTTTGAAACTCCATTAGTAGCCAGTGCCTAAGCATCAGTTTGATTTCTCTCTACCACTAGCCATGAGTTTCAGTCTGTGCTTATTTATTAAATTACTAAATATGGGGTTGCACTTAAAGGGTTTCAAGGGACAAGAGTTGATTGTTTTTCAAACCAGGAAATATATTCAAGCACATACTTAAAATGCTAAAAATGGCGTGGTAAAGGGGAAGGGAGGACATGGGAGGAGGAGTCCTTTGTGTTGTATCTTCACTGTAAGTTCCCATTTCTTCTTGCTGAATTGTCTTTATTACTACAATCTCCTCAATTCACAAACACATTCTGAATGGTCACCCTTCTCTCCCATACAGGAGTGTAATAAAGAAAATGTTGTTATAGAAGATGATGGTTAAAAAAAATAGAAACAGCCCACTGACTAATAAATGACAAAAGCTGAATTTGAAATCCAATTTCCAAATCTATACTAGTCTGTGGACTATATGGACTCACATTAAAAAAAGAAAGGAAGAAAGAAAAGAAAAGAAAAAGAAAAGAAAAGAAATGTATGCCTAATAAGTCTCTCCTCTCAAGTTTGAGTAGGAACAAATTTTATTACTGTATAAATGTTTGATTCTCATAATATGAAATGACATGAGTACAGCCATCTCCAACCCACCAATATCATATGCAACATATGAATATGACTGACATTGTGCTCCAGTTACAAATTTATTTACCCATTTTCCTACCTTTCACCTGCTCTGCGAAGTCAAGTATGAGTCTTGCAAGGAATTTTCTTTCTTTTTTTTTTACCAACTCTAATAACAAAACCAAAGTTTTGTTATTAGAAGTCACTTGAGAAGCATTGCATGAGGAAAGGGGACTGCCTCTTAGACTACATGTGCCTGATTTGGGAGGCTTCTGCCATGTACAGTGTTTCCAGCATTGATCTCTATGATATATGATCATCAGCAGTATTCACATTGTGGTGTTCCCCATTACCCTTCTTGAATACTTCTTGAGGTACCTTGAGTACCTCTTAGGTGAGATGTGTCACTCTAAACAGTTTCTCCCAATACCTTAAATGTCAGGTTTCTGAAAATGTACAGAAATTCTCCACACTGAATATTTATGAATACTCCAGCAAGATCTGGATTTCAGCTCAGTCTAGGAAGATGGGTCAGGAAGTTGTAATCTGGCTATACATTTGCACCCAGGCTTAACCTTAGTGATAATGATAATAATAGCATAATGCCATACATCATGCTATGTAATATTTATGTTTGTAATAATATTGTCTCTTAAATTTATATTCCTGTGCTGGCTAGTTTGTGCCAACTTGACATAAGACAGACTTATCTGAAAAGAGGGAACCTCAATTGAGAAAATATTTCCATGAGATCTGGCCACAAGGCACTTTATTAATCAGTGATTAATGTGGGATGGACCAGCCTGTTGTAGGTGGTAATATACTTGGGCTGGTGGTCTTAGATTCTATTAAAAAAAAAAAGCAGAATGAGGAATCCATAATGAGCAAGCCAGTAAGGACTCCTCTGGCTTCTGGATCAGCTCCTTCCTCTGTATTTCCTGCTTTAGTTCCTGTCATGACTTCCTTCAGTGATGGCCTAAGATGTGGAAGTATATGTCAAATATCTACCCCTCTTCTTGCTTTTGGTCATGATGTTTCATCACAACAACCATAACCCTGGGACTATTTTACTTTAGTATTAATGAATAAAGATAACAGATTATAATTTCTGTTACAGTTATCAATTCCTTATGCTAAACTTTCTACCACCAGACACTTGTACAACACTATATTTGAACTTACCATAACATGTATGATAACCCACACTAGACTTTTAAAATTTGCTCATTTATCAGTTATGTTTATGTAATTCTTCCTTTTATACGTTTAGTCATTGAATCATCTTAACTCTATTTTCCTTATGCCCACAACTGTGAAAATCCTTCCGAGTGTGTAAATGTATTAAAGGGTATGTTCAGGTGTCAGTGAATAGACATCACTGGGACTTGCACAATCAGAAATGAAAACGGGAAAAAAATCTGCTAAATTGAATGTAGCTGGTCAAGATAAGGTTCTAAATATGTAAAATTTTATGATATTTCAAGAAAAATATCCCAAGAGTGTTGGTTTATAGTTCAGATTTTGACTTACCAAAAACTATAGTTTCTGCTTGCTGAATGATTTCAGAATGGGCATCTATCATTTTTGCATGTCAGAAACCCTTGAGAGCTATTATCTCTGTAAAAACACCAATTTCCATTTCTTTGTTAAAAATTTTGCCACCATCTCAATCAATAAATAGGAGATATATTGTGTTTAGCTACATACAGGAGTTCTCCTGTATATACCCAGCATCCAAACTGTGTCTATTTTGGTCTAGGCTATATTTTACTGGTTTTAGCATCTTCAGCTCAAAGTCCAAAGGGACTAAGGTTAGCATGGTAGATATAAGCAATCTTTGAGATAAGGAGAAGCAAACTGTAATGCATGCCCAAAGGCAGAATGCCAAGCCCCAACAGGCATATTTTAACAACAGGGTAGGACTAAAATCGACAACAAGGCTATTTGGCTTGCATCGGCCATTATTTCTTTACACATATTCTAGGGAGTAATTAAATTCTGAACAGGATTAGAGTTCTTTTTCATATCAGCGATAAAGAGGCTAGGGAAAATACCCTATCATATCATCTGCTTCTAAGTGAGCAGATAAAAGTAAATTGTAAAATGAGAGTCTCACCTGGGACTCCTGCTGAAGTAAGCCTCCCCTGAATGAAGATCAGGAAATCATCTTTGACTAAGGGGACAAACTAGATTCCACTCAGGGAATTGGCCTTAGGAAACAGTGGTAAGGAAGGCACATTAGCATTTTAAAAATCCCCTTTGAGTCAGAGTACAGAAAGTTACCAGAGAATGATTAATTTTTCTGCTATACAATTAATGTGGGTCTGTGAGCCTTTCCAGATAAAGGAAGGTAACACACTGAGATCCCCAAATGTGCACACAAACACTAGCCAACCTCATATTGTCTCACATGACAGTTGCCTTTCTACCCTTCTTTCATCACTAACCACTCCCTAACTCTTAAAATATTAAATTCTTTCTACCTCCGTCAAATCACTGTAATAGTCATTTCTTATACATTTCCCTTCATCTGTAAAGATGGCACCACACCCAGAAATAAAGTTTGAGTTCTGGCTTCAAATAAGCATTCATTCAAATTCTAATTAAATTACTTTGCTGAAGCCTATTTGAAACAATTAGTTATTGGAGCCAGTACTAATCAGAGATTACGTACACTGAATGTTCATGCAGCCCAGAATTCTGAATAGATTGTGCAAATTACAAGATAACTGCTTAAAAGATATTAAAGAATATTTTCTGCCTAAAAATGTCATTTATAGAAAATGCTACTTCAAATGTCTTCAGAGAGGAGGGAGAGGGATTGTAGGATGTATCTTGAAAGAAGTTTGGATAAGAAGGGTGACTAACATGCATATGAGAAAATAAAAACTGCACAGCATACAGAAAGCAAGAATGTGATCACAGTACTTACAAAAGGAAGTCTCTGGAGCAGGGAAGTGTCCCCATCACAATTGAAGCATGTCATTCTGTATTTGTGTTACCTAAATTCTGCATGTGATGACATGTAGAACTTGTGATTCCAAGACTGTTATTATAGAAATTAATCATTATTTCAATGTTATTTTGATGATGAACATGAAAAACCCACGTCCCTCCTTTGTTCTTTGGACTTTGCATGATTTGCATCAAGTCCAAAGACTTTTTTTCTTTGCATATCAGTTAGTAGAGGCCAAAATGACTGTCTGTGTAGTAAATGAATGAGAAGGAATTTTCTTAATAGGAATTTAAGCATGCAATCTTCCTGGCAAGGATGAGTTTTTGAGTTGCATTGTTGAAGGAAGAAAGGAGCACAGATTAAAAAACTGGGAGTCCACTTGAAGAAAATGCCAACCACAGGACATTTGCCCAGCTGTTATGACAGAATTAGTCCTTACATCAAAATTTTTATGGCCTTATTTTGTAATGAGCTCTTTTCTAAATCTAACCTGCTCATTAGTAGAGTAGGCCTGCATCACTAACAGTTACAGTGCTTAATAACTACACAGGGAAAAACTCCCCTGTATTGTCCCAATTTATAGTGATTGCTTTCTTTATCTCCTACTAGACAATTTCCTAGGGCATGGTAAATTTCTGAAATTATTCAGAAGGTTGTGCATCTAATTGGGATACAATCTGGGTCACTTATGGCCTTCAATGATATTCATATAACCATCAGTTATTATAGCATGGAATTTCACTGTGTAGTTTTTCTCTGGTATTGGCTACATCTTTATTCACATAACACATCTAAAAGCTAGCGGGTGTTTTATTCATTCTCTTTATTGACACAGTGATAGAAAGGAAAGAAGGGAGACAGAGGGAAAGAAGAAATTCTTTATATGAACACGTATTTCACATTTCTTAGGGTAATTTTTCATTAACTGTCAAGTGGTTACATACACCTCTGCTTGAAGCAAGTGTAGTAATGCACTCTGCCTCACATCTGTTAGACATTATGAATACACAATTCAGTTTACTTACTTGCTTATTTATATATTTTGGGCTTTATATACATTGTTTCTATGAATTATTCTTAATTATAGAAACTCCTAGATGTCCTGATTATTGTTCTGTTCTAAACTTTTGTAAACTAATGTCTGTAATTGAAATACTTACCTGCAATATAAACTGACAGAAAAAAAGAAAATGTGCCAATGACTACTCCAAAATGCACAATGAATGTGTCATTAGAATACTTTACATCATAAACTTTCAAATTTTATGATACCTTCAAAACAGAAGCAATTGATATCCACTTGGAGAAGCAAGTGCCTCTATTAGCACACGTTCAGAGTGAATTCTCCTTTTTCCAACAAATGCATTTTGATAAAAAGTGATCATGGCCAGAAGCATTTATAGCCATCTTTCGGGCAATTGACTCATGATTTTGAGCTAACCATGCTCCCAAAATATATTTATCATCTTTCTTTCTTAACCTATGGCTCTACGCTGGGCATTTTCTCAAATATACCCCTTAACTGAGCATGCTTAGGAAAGTGTCTATCTGTAAAGTGTTTTTCTTTTTGAATAGATATACCTCCTGAGGTGATTACAATGAGAAAGGTTCCCATAGACTCCTATATTTGATTGCTTTGGCAACAGTTGGTGAAACTGTTTGGAAAGGATTAGGAGGTGTGCCCTCTTTAGAGGAGGTGTGCTACTGGTGGGTGGCCTTTGGGACTTCAATGCTCACATGACTTTCAGTTAGCTCTCTTTCTCTCTGCTTCTTACTGATAGATCAGAGAGATACAAGTTCTCAGCTACTGCTTAGACAACATGTCTGCCTGATTGCCCGAGTGCTGCCATGCGTTCTACCATGATGTTCACGGACTCTATTCTTCTGAAACTTTAAGCAAACCCCGAATAAGCTCTTTCTTTGGATAAGTTTTCTTGGTCATCGTGTCTCTTCACAGAAATGGAAAAATCCAATATCTGTCCCAAATCAAATTTCCATACTTCCTGTATGTGAGGAAAGTGCTGTATTGGAAATAGTGTACCCGCTCTCCCAATTGGTTTTAGGTAATAAATTGTTCCTCCCTTTTGTTTCTTGTTCTGTCTTATGATGCCTCTGTACTCATCAAGATACGAATCCACAGTGCTAAATTAAGAGTGAGTTGGGAAACACTGATACCCACAAAACAGCTATTTCTACTGTAACTAATCAGTTAGCTCTTACCATGTTCGCCCCTCATTGGTTGGTTGCTGATTTCATTCCTTCAGGCTTCAGAACTTCAAGAGGAACGCTGACTCAAAAGCTGGACTTCCCAAGGCTCAATATTGAGAAAATACGCTGAGTCAGTAATTAGTAAACAGATTATGTAAATAGAATTCCTAAATAAAGTGCTGACATGTAAGTATCAAAGCTTACCTAGCCTGGGGCTCTCCAATTAATTGCAGCATACTGAAAGGTAGACTGCTAAATCATTTGTTTTCAGGGAGGATCATGGGTTTATGCAGTGACTGTATTAATTAGCCCATGAAAACATGTCGCTGTCATAATGCCAGGCAGAGAATTTTTTAAAAAAAGGAAAAACTTTTTTAAAAAAAGGAAATGAAAATCTTTAATTCAAACATTAAAATCAAAGGCTTCCTGTAGATGCCAAATTATAGAAGTGGGCAGTGATTTGAAGGTGACCTGTAGTTAAAACACTTGCTTCACACATTTTACCCAGATTTTAGCTTTTGCCATCTCAGGAGTCACATTCTCTAGGGTCAGAGTGCTCAGCTGCCATGTGTCACTTGGAGCACGGCAGTTCCTTTTCTTAGAACCACTTTGGTCCATGAATAATAGCTAATCACTGACTGGAGCCTGTGTGTAGAAATGAAACGTATACCTGTGTGCCTCTAAGAGAGTGCCCTGCCCCTTCTCTCTTTGAAACCCTGGAGAGTCCCTTAACAGTGGAGAGCTTGCTCTTGAGTTGCAGAAGTAGAAACTATGTCTTAACAAATGATACTTGATCATTTTAGCAGAGAAGCTGCAAATACACGCACGTGGCTGAATGCATAAACACTCTTCTGGGCAATTATATGTGTGACAGGTTCATTTATCTACATGTGGAGTCTTAATTTATACCTGCACTTCACAGTTAATTGTTGAAGTGTTCTTTTCTGCAGTAACAGTGGGGACTCTTTTTAGGATATCCTGAAACAGAAATCATTTTAAAATAAACAGCTATACCATTTATTACCCTATCAAAACAGCACCGAAAAGTGCCAAAGAGAAAAGATAACAGAGAAGAGAAGGTAAACACCATTTGTGTGAAGAAATTAAAACATCAATTACTGAAAGTCTGAATGATACATACTACCCTCTGATTTCTAAGCCAATGGTTGATAGAGTTTACAAAGAATCCTTGCAAGAAAGTTTAAAGGAAACACTTTTATAGTGATGGTATTGTTTTGACTAGCTTATACTGATTTAAACATGAAACATTCCTGTAAGCTTATATTTTTTCAATACAATTTTTCAAAGTACACTTTCATAACTATATTTAAATGCTTTAACATCCTTTCTAGCTCACCACCCACCGGATATAGTGGAAAGGAAAGGTTAATAGGGCAAAGGAGGATGTAAACTGTCCAGAAGTAAGACTTTGCGGTGAATCCAATCTGCTTTGCCAGTATATCCACAGTTCAGTTCACATGAATCAGCAGAGGTAACTTGATCCACTTGCAAACACCATTCACAAATCAGTGACAGCAGTTCAATCCAGAAGAAACTTTGCAGCTCTGCCAGTCAGCCCAAGTGAGCAGAAGAAGAAAGTAGTTGCTGGAACACCAGGAGATTTCTTTGGTGTGTTTCTCTTTATAAAATTATGACAAGCAATGATCAGCAGAGAGTGGCAAGGTGAACCAATCCCGCACAGTGTTGTCCACTGTCTGATGGATTATATTTATACCCTTTCCAAACATCACATGTTCTGTTATGCATCTGCTCTATCAAAGCATCACATGCCCTTTTTTCCAGTCAGCTTCCAGAAAAACACCACATATCTTTTCTCAGCAAAACGTTCTCCCACATGTATGCTTCAATAAAAACATCTCTCCGAAGAAAGTTTCTAGAAAAACATCATGAGACAACTGAGTCTTCAAGGAAGCCAGAAATTTCCACTTCACATTACTAACACTGTTAACAAAATACAACCAGTACATGAAATATTTCACTTCTTCTTATCTTCAGTTACTCATCTTCTATATAATGATTGTCATACCTTTCATTTATTTTGTGCTGTCTATTCAATTTGTCTACATACAGTGTATTTGCTACTAAAAACTGAAGTAAGACAGGAAAAATTTTGATTGCAAAATTTTGAAGACCAGAATTATAATTATGATCCTATATATAGAGTTATTGAATTATAATTATTTACCCCAATTTTATAGTAATGTACTAACTTTACACTCTTCAGGATACTGTATTTCATCTCACAGACTTCACGCTCTGTATCACATGGGATGTCTCAAGTCTTGCTAGCACTTTTTTGGGTCAAATTTAAAAAGTAGAACTATATTGAGGTCATTCAAACTATATAGATTCCTGATGAATAATCAGAGACAAGCTAAGAAGATAATCCTGAGAAGGGGAGGATAGGAGGGAGACCACAAAATTCAAATGATGATCATGATTATAATGCACAGGATATTCGAAGTTATTGCTGTATAGTCATCCTTCCTTAGCACACAGCAGTGCTTCCAACTTGCTGCTTTAAATTAACAGCAGGAAAAACAAAGAGTGGTGTAAGGTTTATGCTTGAACCCACTCTTTGCTATGTTCACTCCCTATCCCAGCCTTCTGTAAAGACCTTGCCAGTAATACACACAGAAACTGTAGGTATATAGGAAGAACATAGTTCTGCTTTCACCTCACTGTGATCTCTCTGAATATCAATGTTCCTTTGCCAATATCTTTTAAGTCAGGGAAACATTCAGCTTTGGAGATATCTAGATTATACCAGCCCGCTCTCCATCCACACGTCCAGATCTCCCTCTTCCTGTAGACAAAGCCAACTCTGTTCTCCCATATGCTTTAGCTTCTATCTCCTGCTGGCTATTAGTCTCCTGGTGTGGTGGACAGTAGCTAACTACTCCAGGGAACTCTCTTATATGAATAAATTTGTAATAACAGTTATGATCACAATACAGTTTCACCAATATTAGTAATTCTAATATTGTGTGACTCATGAAGACAAAAATACAGGGCAACAGTTTGGTTAATTTTTACCACTTATATACACATTTAGTAAGAAAGAACAATATGAATTTGGATAAGACAAATTCACTTGTAGAAAATTTTCATATTTAGGATATTTAATGAGTTTTGTAGATGTTATACAAGACTAAGCTTTTATATTATGGCCACATCCCTTCTCTTTGATAAATGCCTAGTGCTCTGCATCTCACATGTCATAGTCCCCTAAGTGTGGAGTCATAGAGTGCAAAAGGGGAATAGGAAAGGTTGTCAAAAAAAAAACTATGAAGGGATTGTCTGGAAAATTCAAGAGTGGAATATTTCAAGTGCTCAAAGCAGTTTGTTTTCTGCATCATCACAGGTGAATAGGTTAGCCTCTCTCCTGTAACACCAGCCTTAACACAGAGAAGAGTACTTCCATGAGAGACTGCATACCCGTGTGCACGAGTGTACACATAAAACCTGCCATTCATCATAGTCAGTCAACACTTCCCTCTACCTCTAGATATCTCTCAAGACTTCTCCTTCTGCCACTTTCCAAATTCAACTATTGGATTTTTGGTGAGCTTGGGGTTTGTTAAGTTCTGTAAATGTAAATGAATTGTAATCTCTAGTTCCAAAATACATTCCAATTATCTTTCTATGCCCATTATCTTCCCATTTCTTATCTTTTCACTTCAGAATATATTTTTGAGACCTTCCTAGAAGTGCCAGCCATGTCATCCAGCTTTACTGTGGGTAGGGAATGGCCCTTTGTCTTCTTTAATTATTCTGAGAGACTTTCTCTTTACACAAGTGTTTACAAAATATAGTTTTATTCTACTATTATGTCTCTGGCCTTTGTGAGTCATGCTTTGCTCTGATCCTTCCTCCGTTAAGGGCAGACAGATGTACCTAGTGTCCCAAGGATCAGACATGCATTTTCCTTGCTCAGAGCCATTAAATCAAAAGCAAAATCTAAAGTCATATCCACTGAAGAGTGAGAAGCAGGCTATGAATGTTCATGCAGGGATTTAAAACAGCATTTAATGTTCATTTATAGAAGGTCTCTCTCCTTCTACAGACAATTGTTTCTGTAAGTTCCTCCATAAAGAAGATATTTCTAGAGCCAATTATCTTAAGTATTTTAACAATTTTATCCAAACTTTCCTTGATTGCAGACTGTATATTTACTAAATTATGTTTTCTTTTAATGATCAGCATACTTGGATAAGACTGTAACTATCATATAGCTTAGTTACATACTCATTTTATGGCTCTATTATACACATAGAGATAAACACATAAATTTATGTTATATATACAAATTTATATATATATATGCTTTAGGACATATATATATATATATACATATATATATATATATATATATATACACTTTAGGCTATTTGTCCCATAGGCTTCTGGATAGACTGTCTCTACTCCTTACTCTCTGACAGACATGATGAAGTTACAGATATTCACCACCATATCCAGGCATTTTTAATGATGAGCTTCAGAGATCAATCTCTAAGCATTAGCCCTCTGCAGCACTGTAGCCACATATATACATATATGTATGTATGTATGTGTGTATGTATGTATGTGTGTGTGTATATATATATATTATATATATATATATATATATATATTATATATATTATACACATAGTCAATGGACTACTAAGTAGAAAAACTAGAATATGAACAGGATATACAGATCCTAACACTAAGTAATTGGGATGATGTAGGGAAGGGCTGAAGCTTTAAGATAAAATCTGGCTATGCAGTCATATCTGAAAGAAGGACCTCAGACATGCAGTGATTCTCCTGCCTCTGCCACCTGAGGGCTGGGTTTATAGCTCCATCAAATCAAGATCTATGACAAAAAAATGTAGGCTTCCTACATCTACCCAATAAATAATAAAAATTATTGATAATAAAAATTATCAAGCATCTACCCAGCTTGATAATTTTTATTACTAATTAAGGGAAAGCTGGAGGGAAGTTGACTAAAATACATTGTATAAAATTCTCAAATAATTAACAATATTTTAATAAAAAAATAAAAATAGTTCAAGTTTAAACATATTTAAATGCAATGCAAAAAAAGTTAAAATGTGGTATGTGTTTCCTTACTGGTCCACATATAGATTTTAGCATCTATTATAATACTGGTGTCCACATAACAAACATGTATCATATTGTATTAAAAATAGTTTAATCTTCCCAAATCCATCAGACATTTATATCATTATATTATTAGTAAACTGAGTCAAAACCAGTTAATGAAAATTTTCTGAGAAACACTTTTTTAAAAACACAATCATCTCAAAAAATTTTTTCTAAATAGTAAAGTAATGGCACCTTCACTCACAGTGTATTCATAAAAGAGTACTGACATTTTAGTAAAATCTATTATTGACTCTGTCTAAAGTAATATTCAGTTGGTCAAATGACCATCAAAAATAGAAACTACCCCTTGTTTGACTAAGTTTTACATGAGACTAGGTTCTTCGGATTTTAAGTTCCTTAAGAAGTGGGAATAGCCTTCAGCCATTTTTCTTTTTATACTTTACCCCTCTCTACATTTTGAACGTAGTTACTCTAGGAGTGAGTCCTGAATTAGTTGTATTGTACAGCTGTATGATGTATATTGAGAAGGTGAAATACAGAAGTCTGGTCCCCCAAGTGATTCATAAAATAGAAATGGCAAACCAACTTTTACATTCACATGAATGAAAAAGAAAACTTTTTCTTCTGCATATATTTTAATGTGTGTGCATGTTTTACCTATTATTTTAAGTTAAATTAATTTTAATTAAATATTAAAATCTTTCTGTACTGGTTAATACCTAAATTTCGTTATCTTTGCTATTACCTTTAGGTAGAAGGTACATTACAGTAAATAGTCAAATATAATATTCAAATATAATAGCACAATATTACTTCAGTGTTCTGAGATTCTCAGACATAGGAACTGTCAAGACTCATAGAATATAGTGTCATAGAATGTGATATTTCTGCCCTTTAATGAATGGCATCAAGTTTGATTAGTCAGTCAGATTAACCATTTCACACAGGTTGAGAAATAAATTTCTCTAATTCCCTGTAGAACTTAATATCTTTTTGTGAACTGTCTATGCTCCTCTTTTGCTTATCCACAGTTGATGGCCAGTGTTCTTTATGAATGATTACAGTTACATTTGTGTGTGTGTGTGTGTGAATATGACTGTGGACATGCTTATGATCCTGTGCATGGAGAGATTAGAGGACAACTTTGGGAGTTCTTTCCATCTTGTTGAGTCAGGCTTTGTTTATGTTATACTGTATATATGCTCTTTAGGCTATTTGTCCCACAGGCTTCTGGATAGACTGTCTCTACCCCTTACTCTCTGACAGACATGATGAAGTTACAGATATTCACCACCATATCCAGGCATTTTTAATGATGAGCTTCAGAGGTCAATCTCTAAGCATTAGCCCTCTGCAGCACTGTAGCCACTATGCCATATTTTCAGGCCAAGAGCGCTTTGGGATTTAAAGATCTTAATTCTTTAATTTTTCATCAGTTTGCAAACCATGTGTATTTATTGTGATCTGAATTATTATTGTATTTTTTTTCATAGTTTCTGTCTATATGTAGTAAGAAATTACAAATAACATTTTATTCTATTTTTAGTTAATCAAACGTGTGTATACAAGTATATGTAGAGAGTAAGACAATGAAATATGTTTTATTCTTAGAATTGATTCATTTTCCCAACACAGCTGATTGAACAGAATATGGTTCCAAACATATTTAATGTTACATTTTTATTAAAGTTATATTTGTAAAATGATTTGTTATCCTAAACATGCTATATTTCTTTAATACATGTTTCTATCTAGCAGAAAATCACTGTCATTATTCTTACAGTTTAATATTATTTTCTGTTATGCTAACAAAATAATGAACTTAGAATAAATTCAATACTTTACCTTTTTTCTAAGTCTGATGTTTCTTAATAAAAACCACACTGAAACAATATGTAATCAAATGTATTATCTTTTTGAAGTACAGCATTATGAAATGAAGCACACATTTCTGCCATAACTATTGCATGTTAGTGGACTCTAATAAAAATATGGAAAACATCCTTGGGTCAGCCACCAGATTCCATGCCAAAAAGCACCCAATTCACAGCATACGGCAGAATCCATGGCTAACTTTCGTGCTTTCAACCATTGGGCTCTGTAAGTTATGCTGACGCCAAGGTTCATGGTTTGGATATGCCAAAGTCATTTGTGAGAGATTCCTTTTCGGTTTACCTCTTGATGTGACCACAGAAGGTCTATCAAGAGCAGAAGCCTAATAAACACTGAAGAGATTTGCTGGAGCTGTGCCCTTTTGCTCAGCATCCCCCCTGCATCACCCTTACTCATAGGTAATCTCTCTGAGAAAAACCACTGCTTTTCTTGAGTAATCCATACAGGCCGGGAGCGTATCAGCCTGACCTGCTAAGGCTCCTGGTCTCTCAATAACAGTGCAGGTCGTCTTTCATATTGGATTGGCGTCATGTCTGAGATTCATTTCTTATTCCATCATTTTTTTTGTTGAATAAACTTAATTGAACTTGGCTATCAATACAACAGGACTCCTAAAGTCTGTACTGTTAGGCTGTTGAGTGCACTACCTCAGGTGAAAACATATGCGCCCACCATAGTACCTTATCCAGAGAACGGCTGGATCAACATAAAGGACATAACTTAGATGTCAATGGCTTCATTTTCCTAGCGTAAGCTTTGGCATAGAATTCTAGTACTAATCTCTCAAGTACAACTTGCAGGAGTTGCTTCTCTTTTCCTAACATGTTCCATGACCTGTGAATGACCTCAGATTCCACGAATGACATGGCCACAGGAGTCTTTTTCTGCTGAGCCATCTTGCTGGACTTAAACATTTCATAACTTTTCACACTTAATGCAAGTCACCTACTTAGGTTACTGAAACTATACTTCTTGTATATTAAATATTTTAGATAAACATAGGCTTTTTATTTTAACAGTGTAATGTAGAATTTCTTAGAAATGTCTAATTAAGGTAAAGGCCACATGAGATCCTAGAATAAAATTTTTAGTTTCAGATAAAACAAATGTACAGAAGAGAAAATTAGGAAAAACTGAACCATTCTGGCATTCAAAAATGAACACTGAAAAGATTTTTTAAACAGGTCAATTTTCCTCTAAATATTTAGAAAAAGTAACATGAGAACTTATACCCAACTGTAAATAGCACATAAAAATCACTACAATTATACCATGCACATTAGGAAAAACCAAGTAGATAATATCTAGGGAAGCTCACTAATATTAACTCCAGTTCCAGATGGAGCATCCCAGTATTTCTTAAAATGAGAAAAACATGGGAAAGATACTACAGAAACAGTAAAGAATTGGTTAAAACACATCTCCTGTGTAAAGACAGCAGAGGACACATGATGGTACTGAAAATTTGGGTTTTCAGACTTTTTTCAGTAAAGGAAAAACATAGCCACAAACAAAACAACCTTGGGAGACATCATCAAAGTTTGTACTTTTTTCTTTCAGTTCCAGCAAAATATAAATAATTAGTGTATTCCTGAGGAAATAGGATTTTGTTTCTTCTTGCTTGTTTCATAGTGTGCAATTTTCTTAGCAGAGTAAAAGGCTTTCCAAAATGCTTTCATTTTAACCACTTACAAAATAATCATCATCTACAATTTTTGTTCCTGTTCTTATAATAAGGTGAAGTTCAGTTCATACTACTTATACAAGAACAGTCAATATTTCATTGTCCAGCTTTAGCCTATAAAATCGACCTGTGTAAATCCCTTTTGTAATTCATGTCAGAAGAAAAACACCAAGCATCCTGTGGATATCAAA
Source organism: Hylomyscus alleni (assembly GCA_019843855.1). Classification (NCBI taxonomy): domain Eukaryota; kingdom Metazoa; phylum Chordata; class Mammalia; order Rodentia; family Muridae; genus Hylomyscus; species Hylomyscus alleni. The sequence continues at coordinate 17,290 of JADRCC010560659.1, forward strand.
CCCAGTTTTCTGCTTTCTACGAGCAAACTGTGCAACAAATGTCATTTTGCTTTGCAAAACTTCAATTTATAGTGAGACCGTTTCTATGCAGAAGGAGAATTACATTATGAACATCTTATTTTATTCTTACATCCTTCAATATTCTGTTTTCTTCCTAGGCTTGCCCTCTCTCGTTTATTTTAGGTTTACAATAGCTGTGCTTAGGCTACGCAACAAGCAGCCAAAGGCTCTTTGCACTACACATTTCCCATTCCATTTACCTTTCACCTACTCTGCCACCGATACTCTGGTTTCCACATCCAGATGACCTTTCAAAAGCCCATTTCAAACCTCATTGTAGTATACCATACACAGTCCTGATTTCTTTAATACACACCACATACATATACATATTGAATGCTCTCTCTCTTTCTCTCTCTCTCTCTCTCTCTCTCTCACACACACACACACACACACACACACACACACACACATACACACACACAGAGAACTGCATGAAGTGCTTTATATTATCATTTCTGATATGCTTGTGTCACTGACAGGGAAATAGAAAATTTGATAAATTTGTTTTCTTTCTGCTAAAGGTTTTGTCTGGAAGAGCTATGTGTCAATAGTAGAGGAATAGTAGCCTGGCTGCCTATTAATTCTGTTAGGTAGTAGAAGAAAAAGATTGGGTTATTTTCCCAGCACTTCCTGTATAAAGCAGGCATAAGAAAAATCATCCTGAAATAACCACAAAATAGAGTCCAATTGAGTGGTTCAGAAATCCAGTGTTAAAGTTGTCTTAAGCAAAATCAGAAGGGGAACTTAGACAATGATCTTATACACCCAATATCTTTTAAAGAGCATGCACTATTCTACTCCTCTTGAAGCAAAACATGGAAAGAAAGATAAAACCAGTGGCATGTTCAGCTGCTGTACAAATTGAATTTGTATTCTGAACCAAGGTTGCACTTGAAAAGAACAATTGTCCAGAGAACAATAAAGACAACTTGAGAAAAGTGTTTGCTTGAAACCTAGCAAAAACTTCGAAAAAAAAAAAAAGGACCCAGTTTATTGTGGTGTTCCACATGACAATAATAGTCAAAACCAGAAAAGATGGTTTGAGAGACTAATCCATTTTAAGACTAAGAGATGCATTTTTAAATGGAAGGGTCACTGACAGATTTTATTCATGCTACTAATTTATAAGATGAATATACATATCTTTGCTTTTCATATGATAAATAGAATCTCTTTGTTGTACTCCAATGTGTTTGGAGCTGACTGGAATCTGGATTGAAAGATTAGTTTTAGTTTAATTAGTTTTGTTTTTCCTCAAGTAGGAAGTGTTCTCTGGTTATAACAATAAATTTAATGAAAATCTATTAATACTCTAAAGGCTGTTCAGCATGCCAAAATGATGGTAATATTTCTCTTTAAATTCATTCTTCATGGTCAGTAAGCAATAAGTGCTATTCTGTTTTCTATATTTTTGTATTAACAATATCTTTAATTTATTTGGTGAAATACTAAGGGCATGGATCAATATAATTAAAACCAATCCCTCCTTCTGCCCCTCCCTCTCAAATCTTCAGTGGCCGTGAGTGGAAAATTAGGCTATCTGAACAGAATAATTTAGGAAAAAATAAAACTGGGATGGCCATGTTTATAATAAGAGTCTTTCTAATATATTACACTGAGGATGCCATCAGCATATGATTATACTAGGCAGGATAACAAATATTATGCCATCAGCATCCATTCTCTGCCCTCTTGTGGTGGGTATTGCCAGCTGGTAAATATGGGACTTAGGTTATGAATCAATCAGCAATATTGATCAGTTAAAATAATTCTCATGTTGGGTTTATTATAATGAATATCCGTAGGAAAATATTATTTTTTCTTTTTGTGGTGTTTTAATATAATTTTAAATATTCTGATTTTAATGTTGCAATTGTATTATTCAAATGACTAACATAAAAGTGCCTGATTGGAAATAAACCAGGGGATCTAATTACAGCCCCCAGATGCAGAAGCAGTTACCCACTTTTTTTATATTCTGTTCACTGTAATCAGGTGGCTTTGTTGTGTTTATTTAGAAATACAAAGAATTTGGGGAAATCAGTACATTGCATAATTGCTGCATTTATCTACATTTATCTGTTGTATTTGGGACTACTTAATGCTGGACAATTCTGCTTTGAAGCATTGATTTACTCCTCAGATGTGGGTTTATTCAAACGTTAATTGAATGCCTATAATTCTTTGTATACCACACCTGTCGTTAACAGCACTTTGTCATCCCTTTGTAAGAAAGGTCTAATATTAAAGCTTTCTGGAGCTACTTGTGTGGTATAATCATAGGCCCAATAGTGGCAGTATTATAGAAGCTCCTGTCATAAAACACCTTTCCTAGATGTTTGTTGAAATGCCATATTTGCAGCTTATTAATTTCCTTAATATCCCTTTACCATCTTAATGTCATATTTCCAAGGAGTGCCTGGAATATAGCTGAGAGCACACGTAACCCCTCTTGTTTTCCCTCATTCTCTCAGCCCATGTCCTTTTCCACTTTTTACTCGTTCCCTGTAAACAAGTTGTATTTGATTAGTTTTCACCATGTATGAAATGGCTTCTCTCTGGAATAGACAGGGCAGTCTTAGGCCTGTGAATACAGCTGGTTATGGCCTTTTCTGCTTCAAGGGATAAAGAAGCACTCTTGAATAGTGCCAGGAAGAGCTAATGATGCTTGCAATATTTCTAATATGCATATAATTATAATGAGATTTACTAATTTTTACTAATGATAAAGTTTGCTGGCTTAAATGAAGTCTGCGATTTAGTTCATTTCTTCCTCTCTGTTGTTTGAACTATTCATTATATATAGTTCTTTCTCACTTGGCTTCAATCAGAAGAAACCATATTTGTGAGGTTCTTTATATAACAAACACAGGCAACAAACAATCACTTACTACCTGTTGTTACACGTGTACATGTACATCTGCTAAGCACACTCAAGTGGCTGATAAAAATCCTTTCCATTGCTGGGTGTGGTGGCGCACACCTATAATCCCAGCACTTGGGAGGCAGAGGCAGGCGAATTTCTGAGTTCGAGGCCAGCCTGGTCTACAGAGTGAGTTCCAGGACAGCCAGAACTACACAGAGAAACCCTGTCTCAAAAAAAAAAAAAAAAAATCCTTTCCATTACCAGTGCTAGAATGCTAGAATGAGTGAGAACTGTGGAGAATCTCTACCCTCAAATTAAACATCCTGAAAAAAGTGTCCTCAACAATTTGATCACAAACTATTGGCTTGGTCCACAAGATGATAGGAAGCATGTGTCTTTCACATGAGTGAGGAAGAACAGCTTAGATATATTTGGTAAACTGTGTTGATAACTACCACGTCTACTTTCCCCCAAGCACCTCTGCTCTAGAATACGGTAGCTATGTTTTGCTTTGTTCTTTGAGCACACTGTTGTCTGCTTTGTCCTGCTATTTGTTTCCTCTTCTAATTATGCAATGTACCATGGATCTCAGAATATAAGTCAACTTTCCAGAAAAGAATATACACATGCTGATAGACATGACAAAGAACTGAACATAGTGATGTACAAACAGAGTGTCTCTACCTCAAAGTAGTAGTGTACAGGAAGCATGCCATGCCAAAAGAATAGTATTTGAACTAAGGTAAGTATAGATATCAAAGTTCAGTCCACTAAGAGTGAAAATGCAGAAGCTCAAGTGCAGAGAGACATGATGAATATAAGGATATTCTGATGGTTTGACACAGACATTTCAATTTCAATTTCTTAGAGGAACTTGTTCTATCTTTCAAGTATGCCCATTGCTTAGTTAGGGAAAACTCAACTTTCTTACTGTCGAGAACCTCTCAATACTATGGATCTAAATGTGCACTAAGTGTGGCTTCAGGGAGAAAGAAAGAGTCGAATAGGAAGAAAAAAAAGAAAGATGAGGTGGGAGAAAAAGGATAGGGAAGAGGTGGTGGCGAAAGTGGAGGAGGAGAAGAATGGAAGAGGAGAGAGCAGGAGGAGATGGAAAAAAAGGATAAGGAAGAAGGAGAAAGAGCAAGAAGAAGAGAAGAAGGAGAAGGAGAAGATCAATCCTTCTTAAAAGGGGGAACAAGATATCCATGGAAGGAGTTGCAGAGACTAACTATGGAGCAGAGACTCAAGTTTCTTTGGTACAGTTTTATTGTAGAGGACAGTACTATATATGCCCAATACTTACTCATCCATTATTTTTCTTCCTCTCCCCTTCCTCCTCCTCCTCCTCCTTTTAAGAAGGAATGAAGTATCCACCCTTTGGTCTTCCTTCTTCTTGAGTTTCTTGTAGTTTGTGGGTTGTACTTTGTGTATTCCGAACTTCTGGGCTAATAACCACTTATCAGAGAGTGCATACCATGTGTGTTCTTTTGTGATTGGGTTACCTCACTCAGGATGATATTCTCCAGGTCAATCCATTTCCCTAAGAATTTCATAAATTCATTGTTTTTAATAGCTGAGTAGTACTCCATTGTGTAGGTGTACCACAGTTTCTGTATCCATTCCTCTGTTGAGGGACATCTGGGTTATTTCCAGTTGCTGGCTATTACAAATAAGGCTGCTATGAACATAGTGGAGCATGTGTCCTTATTACATGTTGGAGCATCTTCTGGGTATATGCCCAGGAGTGGTATAGCTGGGACTTCTGGTAGTACTATGTCCAATTTCCGGAGGAACCGCCAAACTGATTTCCAGAGTGGTTGTACCAGCTTGCAATTCCAACAGCAATGAAGGACTGTTCCTCTTTCTCCACAACCTCTCCAGCATCTGCTGTCACCTGAGTTTTTTATCCTAGCCAATCTGACTGGTGTGAACAAGTTTTTTATTATAAATTACAATGTAAGGATAAAGCCTTATGTAGTTACAAAACTAACAACATTCAATGGGGTTGTGTGTGTGTTGGTTAGGTTTTGTCAAGATGACAGTCACCTGGAAAGAGTGACTCACTTCAGTTGAGGCATTGCCTCCAGCAGATTGGCCAGTGATCTTGTCTTGATTGTTAAATTGTATAAAAAAAAAAAAAAGAAACTTGAGATTCAGGTAATCTGGCTATCTTAATTTTATTCTCAGTGGGTTACAGAATCAGCTAAAGGAATTTAAGAATTGATTATTAGGTTCCAAATATAGTTGGTTGAGACCTTTATTGATCTCACACCACTGTGAAG